>JAHWXV010071293.1:0-13152 GCA_024586415.1 Phrixothrix hirtus
TATATATATATATATATATATATATATATATATATATATATTAAAATTTATAACCTATAAAAGAATCCCTTTAAACAATTTTAATTAAATATTTTAGCATCAATAAAGATTTCAATCGAAAATACACCATAATAACATATGATTGGGGATGAAAGTTTATTGTACTTTCAGCACAGGCTAACAAATGTAAATAAATACAAAAACTGAACAGGTCTAGCCATCTAGTGGTAAAAGTACAATTGAACATAACTAGAAAGTAGAATTCTAATGGAATGTAAAGTATTTAAGTTAAATTCATATAGCCATCTATTGGGCAATAACAAAAGTTGATAGTTACAGTAGGTTAAATATATAGAAAACTATGATTAGTTTACTAAATTAAAATAGATGTCAATTTAAACTTTCATTACAACTTAATTTTTAGAAATTATAGTTTATCAACAAATTGTGATAACAAATGGACTATAAAAGCCAGCAGCAAACACAAAACAATCAGAGTCTTCCCAGCTCTCTTACCTGAACCTTTACTGCCAATTAAATACCCCATTAAATTATTTCCTCGTTATAGGTATTCATGAAAGTAATATTCCAGGACGTTTTTCCGCTTTATTACGGTCTTTGAAACTATAAAGTCTCTGCTAACACTATATGGACATTTTCTGATAGTTATAATAGAGAATACGACAATCGTAACATATATAACATTACTGTATATCTCTGTACTAAGTTGTGATAAATACGGGAATTGTGTTATTGATAAGACTCATTAGAGCACTCAGTACATCAAATATACATTTTCAATGAAAACTGCCGTAGTTGCAGACGTGAAAAAGAATTTTGAAAACTTCAAGCTCTACATCAATGATAAGGAGTATACAGAATCTTTAGTGATCGGAATGACTGAAAAAAGGAGATAGGATCCCACTAAGCAAAGTATTAAACACTTAGTTCCATTTCACTTTGAAGCTCTTTTACATGTTATGCTACTATCAAAATGAATTTAAAACGAGCGGTTGTTAAAGAACTCCATAAACCTGCTCGCAGGCATTTTAAGTGAAGGCGAGTTATAGTTAAAGGTGTAAACGACCTTTTTCAAGCAGACGTGGTCGAAATGATCCCATATTCTAAAGGTAATAAGGGGTATAAGTACATTTTCTAGTTATTGATACATTCTCAAAATGCGTATGGGATCGTGCAGTTAAATAGAAGACAGAGAAAACGTAACTGATGCATTAAAAACTATTTTCCTCTAGAAAGAACATTCCATCTAACTTTACCTTTAAATAGATATGTGTAAATAATTTTATAAGAAAGAGCTTCTAGCATCAACGGAAAAGTTGCACATAAACCATTATAGCACCTATTCTAGCATGAAAAGTGTCATAGTGGAAAGATTTATCAGAACTTTGAAAAATATAATGTGGTAAGAATTTAGCTTGCAGGGATCGTATAAGTGGATCGATTTATTACCTAAGATCGTCGATCGCTACAATTCCACAAAACATAGTAAAACTGGTCTTAAGCCTGTAGAAGTTACTTATAAAAACGAAAAACAAATTTTCGAGAACTCGTTTAATTATCTTAAAAAGCAATGATCCAAATTCATTTAAGTTTAAAGTGAGGAACTTCGTAAAAATTTCAAAATATCGTGAAAAGTTTTACAAAGCCTATACTCCTAATTGGGGCACTGACGTATTCAAATTTTTAAAGTGAAACTTACAAACCCTTCAACCTATATCTTAGAAGATAGTGAAAAAAGAGATTAAGGGTGGTTTTTATGAATATGAATTACAAAAGTGAAATACTATGACGTCTATCTGGTGGAAGGTGTTATAATAAACTTACCTCTAGTGAAATAGTTAGGTCTTTCTAATTCTCAGAATTCGTGGATTTTTAATGAAAATGTTCTAACATAATGTAACAAAAGTTAGAAACAATAAACGGAAAACTGTAAAATCATCTAGGATGTTTTTTTTATAATAAAATAGGTGATGTAATCACAATGACTCATTGCGGTAACCGATATCTGTCACTTTAGTTAGGTCAGCAATGAACCATATCATTACAATTTATTGGATTATTATTATGACTAATTTTATTCTTCACTAATCTAGAGTTTCTAGAGTTTTCCCTTATCTATATAAACAGCAGATTAATTCCCCTTTGTTTAGTTTTTGTTAGAATCTTGTACTGTTCATTACTGGTATACAACTAAATATAAATATACATAAATAGAAATATAAATGTTTGATGTTAGTTGATTGTGAAATAAATATTTAAATAAATTAGTGTATATAGTTAATTGTAAATAATTAAGTGAATATAAATAAACATTTTAAAACAATTAACTAGTTTCGTTACGTTGGTGTCAGGAATGGGATTTGTTTTTAAAAGTTGAACTCACAGAGTATAATTAATTAAAAGCTAGTGTTAATTTTTTTATATGCCAGTAACAAGAAGCGCCCGAAAATAAAATATGGAGGCGTTGATGGAAATGTTGCAATAGATTCAGGATAAAATGGATTCCAATTTAGAAGAAATGAAATCCAATCAAGCTAAATTACAAGAAAAAATGATATCCATAAATTTAAACCAAAATAAATTGCACTAAGAAATTATAAACCAATTAAAACAGGAAACGTTATCAATTAATGCAAGTCAAAGTAAAATATAAGAGGAAATGGAGTCCAACCAAAATAAATTACAAAATGAAATTAAAGCAAGTCGAAATGCATTAAATGAAGAATTTAAATTAAACCAAATTAAATTAAAACAGGGCCTAACAAAAGAAATAGACGATGTTGCCAATGAGATGTCAACAAAATATGAGGGGGTAACCGAGAAGTATGATGAACTACATCAAAATTTTATCCTCCTCACTGTAAATAAAGAAGTCAGCATGCCTAAGAAGTAGGCGTCACTAGTTCCTCATGAATAATTAACCGAAACATTTGCCTGCTATTGAAAATGGCATGGCAAGTTCAAGAAGACACGTTAAACCACCCAAGTATGATGGGAAGACATCTTGGAATAATTGCTATAAACAATCTATGGCAGACGCAACATTGAATGGAAGGACCATTGAAGAAAAAGCGACCTTAATATTGGCTCTACGTGGGGATGCTTTAAACATTCTATAAGCAATACGGGACGACCTATAGAATATCTTAGATTACCTCGTTTCACGATTGAAAATGCGGTATAGAGATAAACATCTGCAACAAGTGTATTGTGCCCAGTTAATAAATTGTGTACAGAGGCTTAGAGAGAACCCCCAGGAATTCGAACTGAAATTGCGGTGCTAGTAAGATTAGCACACCCAACTGCACCAGAAAGTTTTATTGAGCAAATTGGGGTACAAAAAATTGTCGATGGTCTTAGGAATTCGGAAACACAACAGGCACTTAGATTAGCACGTCTGCTTTGGTAACGCAGTGGCTCACGCACTAGAATTTGAAGCGGCAAAACAAGCGTCAAAGGGTCATGTTCGTGTGCGAGTCATTGAGGAAGATAAAACTAATGCTGAGACTTTAGAAGAAACAGGGTTAAGACTAATCAGAGCCTAAAGACGAACGGGACATAAACTACGATGTTGGAAGTGTGGTAAACGGGGACATATAGAGAATAATTGTCAAGAGGTTATGGCCAGTCCCGCCAATAGCACAAAGCACAAGGAAAACTAGAAAGGATCGATGTAAAGGGACGAATATCGATCTCTGTTAGCCATGTCCCGGAAGTTACCATCCAAGTGGCATCGTTAAAACATAAACCGAAAAGTCTTTACATTAATGGAACAATTGCAGGGAAGAATTGCAAAATGCCGCTGAACACAGGAGCAACAAATACAATAGTAAAACCAAAAGTTGTTGGGAATAGAATATTATTGACGTCACAGCTACGATTACATACAGCTACAGGAAACCATACAACCATTTATGGTAAAATTATTACAGAAATTGAAATCAGTTTAAGAAAGTTAACGCATCACATGCTAGTAGCTAGTATTGAGGAACCTGTTACATTTTATGTGGATGTAATGTCTGAACTTGGCTTAGCGTTAGACTTAAAGAAACATGTCATATGAGTTGATGATGAAAAGATACCTATTAATAGACGAGATTACCATGTAATAAAAATAATTCTAGCTGAAGAAGCAAGATTACCACCAGCAAACAATAGTTATGGGCCAACTGGATAGAGACTTTCGGGTAGGATGTATAGGAATTCTAGAAACAGCAACATAAGTATTGGTAGTGGAATTTTAGCTGGAAGAACGTTGATTGAGACCCAAGCAAACAACACTCTTTGCTTGATGAATATCAATACCTTCCAAATAACACTAAAGAAGGCACCTAATTAGAAATTTTCACACCTGTCTCATCTGTAGTACGTTGCACAAAATCTATTGAGAAGATGTTGACGTAAAGAATTTATCTAAACTGCATGACACACTCGAATCCTTGGATAACGGGTTATACCCTGAGCAAAACGTTAACGCAAATCAGTTGATCCAACGATATGCCGATATATTTGCCACGGATGGCTGTTTGAAAGGAAGAACAAATGTTGTGACGCACAAAACAAATACAAGTGATTCTCAACCAATATGTCAACCACCAAGGAGACTGCCTTAATCAAAACTAAGGGAAGCCGAGCAGATAAACAAGGACATGGCCCGTGAAGGGATAATAGAGTCATCTGGTACTGCTTGGGCATCGCCAGTTGTACTGGTTAAGAAGAAAAAAGGTAACACTCGATTCTGTGAAAATTATCGTCGTTTAAACAATGTAACCAAAAAGGACAGCTATCCTCTTCACAGAACTGACAACACCTTAGACACGCTTTCCGGTTCCAAATGTTTTTTGACTTTAGATATGAAAAGTGGATATTGGCAAGTTGGCATGGGCCCTAAGCACCGGGAAAGACATCATTCTCTGGTCTCTGGCTGTTCACTGTGATGCCTTTTTGACTTGTGCAATGCACCAGCGACGTTTGAAAGGCTGATGTAATTGATCCTGAGAGGATTGTCTTGGCAAATATGTCTAGTATACTTGGACGACGTCATAGTTATTGGAAAGACTTTCGGCGAACACCTGAAAAATCACGAAGAGGTGTTTCAAAGACTACAAAGTACACATCTACAACTTAGTCCAAAAAAGTGTAACTTGTTACAAAATAAAGTGAAATACTTGGGTCATGTAGTCTCTGAAAAAGGAGTGGAAGCTGACCAAGAGAAAACTGGGCCCGTGCGGGAATGGCCACAACCGAAAGATAAACATGAATTAAGAAGCTTCTACTATCGTCAATTTGTACGTGGATTTGGAGACATCGCAAAACTACTTACAAAACATACTGAAGAAGACCAGCCTTATTTGTGGAACAATAGCTGCCAGGAGTAATTCGAGACACTTAAACGAACACTGATAACGGCACCTATACTTGGTTACCCTAGAATAGAACGAAGGTTTGTCCTAGATATGGATGCTAGCTACGTTGGAATCGGTACAGTGTTATCGCAAATAAAAGACGGAGAAGATCGAGTAATTGGGTATTCTAGCAAAGTATAATCTAAACCTGAGAGGAACCATTGTGTTACGCGCAAAGAATTGCTAGTGATGATAAAGGCTGTTGAACACTTTTACAAATACCTTTAGGGACGAAATTTCTTATTACAAACTGATCACGCAGCATTGAAATGGCTCCTGCAGTTTAAGAATACAGAAGGCCAAATAGTGAGATGGATTGAACGGCTACAAGAGTATGATTTTGCAGTTGAACATCGTGCCGGAAAAATTCATAGAAATGCTGACTCTTTATCAAGACGACCTTGCACAGAAGATTGCAAGCATTATACTCGGTTGGAATCAAAAGTTGAGGATCCTCTTGTTAACCGTACTACAATGAATAACGATGACTGGAACCAAGATAATGTCAAACAAGATCAAGAAAGCGATCCAGACCTGAAGGTGCTATTGAAATGGAAGAATGAAGGCCGAAGACCAGGTTGGGAAGAAGTTGCCTCATTTAATCCCATTATTAAAGCGTATTGGTTCCAATGGGACTTCTTGCAAGTTCAGGACGAATTTTTGAAAAGAGCCTTCGAAAATGAAGATGGAAATAAAAGACGAATGCAGTTGGTGGTTCCGGAAAACAGAGTATCGGAAATTCTACGACAACTGCGTGATGGTCCATCAGGAGGGCATATGGGAGTAAATAAAGCACTGGAAAAAGTCCGTGAAAGATTTTACTTGATGAACTGCAAGGATAATGTTAAGTATTGGTGTCGAAAATGTGTAATGTGTGCATCTGGGAGGCGAAAAGTACCGATGCGGCAATATAATGTGGGTAGTCCATTTGAAAGAGTAGCTATCGAGATAGCTGGTCCATTTCCAGAAATCGAGGAGGGAAACAAATACATCTTGGTTGCAATGGATTATTTTAGTAAATTCACCGAAGCATGCGCTCCACCTAATCAAGAGGCAGTTATAGTGGCTGAGACCTTCATAAAAGGACTGTTTAGCCGTTTTTGGATCCCTTTGGAACTACATTCAGACCAAGGAAGAAATTTTGAGCCAGCCTTGTTTCAACGTGTCTGCCAACTGTTGAAAATATGCAAAACCAGAACAATTGGTTTTCACCCACAGTGGACTTTAATATAGGACGCCGACGTGAAAGACGTGTTTGTGAAGTGAAAGTTTAGTGATATTTGAATTTGGTAGTAAATTTAATTAATTAAATAATCTGTGTTGAAATTGTATGTAGTTTTGATTGATTGTGTTTGTAATTAGTTCTGAACGATAATAAATAACAAGACTCTGGTAATTAGAATAGTTTATTAAAAGCGGAAAGTTTTATTTATTTAATAGAAGGTATAACAATAAATTCAAAGTCGAGTGTTCTGTGTAATATCGGCGGCTTATCTGCGTTTCCACTCGTGCGGCGTGGGTCGCCATGACCTCCTAGGCGGGCTCAGCGTTCGGGCTTGGAAATACCTATGCTTCTAGAGCGAAACGGCAGCGGTTATCTTCGGATCCGGGCTCCGTTGTTGACGTCTGTGCTGAGATGCCGGGAAGTTGTAGCGAGGCTCTGCAAAACGTAATTGTAAGGGTTAATCTCGCACTTTCTGGTATGTTAGATTTTATAAATTCTTGCAAGGCTGGCGTTAAGAAAAAGTCTGGCGCCGTGAGGGGCGTCTCGGATGTCCAGGTGGCACTGACCGAGCTGATAGCAATTATAGTAGCTGCCGAACGTAAACAGGCCCCTTTTGTCGACTATGTTGTGACGAGGGCGGCACCCGAATTCTTCAGATTGCAGCAGCCTGCTGCTCCGACTGTGACTTACAGTAGAGTGGCGACCGCTCCGCCTCGCGGGGGCGGAACTTATGCGACAACTGCACCTCCTGCTCCTCAGAAAACATTGAAGGTAATTATTAAGCCAATTGACGAATCAAAGGTGCCCTCTACGGAAGACACCTTGTAAGTAGTTACTTACAACACAGCTGACGCCGGAGAAACTTGACCTCAAAGCGACGCGAATGATAAACTCGCCAATAAATCGGTCTTACTGGCGACGGCGGAGGATTGTTTGGGCGTCCTTGTGGCGCATCCTGCTCTCGCCAGGATGCAGCTTTCTGCGGAGGTACAGGCCAAATCGGGGCCAAAATTATTATTTATGATGTGCCTGCAAATACAAATAAAGAACAGCTGATTGATGAAATTTGAATGCAACAAACCTGCAGTGTGGCAGGTAATGTAGTGAGGACTGCCTAACTTGTGGGGTGTGGGGGGGGGTACCAAACAGCAAACTGTGTACTGGAGGTGCATCCGGGGGTGCGGTAGACTGTGCTAATTACTGAGCGCTTTTATTTGGGATGGACGTCATGCAGGATTTTGTGAAAGCGTCGCGATGTTACAATTGCCAGCGCTTTGGACACGCCTCCAAATTCTGCAAGTCGGCAAAAAATGCGGTTACTGTGCGCGCTTTAAGCATGAGAGTAAGGACTGCCCGTCGTGGGGAAGTAAAAATCTGTACAGGTGCGCGAACTGCCTCAATGTGGGAGCTAAGCCTGAGCTTGCTAATCACGATACCTCTGATTCTAACTGTCCACTGTACCAGCGCCGACTCCAGGACGAGGTGAACAATACGATTTATTCGATAGAATAATTGTTCTATCGGCGAACTTAAGAATTCCCGAAAATTTACGTTAGAACTTTATCGGTGTCCTAAAGCACGGCGCTGACATCATATTAATGCAGGTACCCTACATGGTTAAAGTTAATGATGAGTATAAGCCACTGGCATTGAATGGATAGGGGTATCTGAAACATAGCGATCAAAAGCTCAATAATGTAGTTTTAGTTAAAGGCCATTTTTGTGACTGTGTTGTACTTCCGAGTTTATGTAACGAAAACTTTTCTACTGCGTGCCTGACTATAAATAAAACAAAAATTTACTGTGTGAACGTATATTTATCTCCCTTTAGTAATCTTGTTGGTGAATTAAACTTTTTGAGCCAAATATTGAATAATTTAAGTAATAAGTTTGTGTTAGTTTGTGGAGACTTTAATGCGCATTCTAGGCTTTGGCACGATGTCAAGACGAATCGGCGCGGCAGGATACTCGAGGAGTTCGTGGTCGACGCGGTCTTAGAAATTTTAAATGTTTATGGTAAACCATTTACGTTCGAATCTGAATTGGGTGGCAGTAACATTGCCTTACTATGATTGCGTGCGCTCCGCCAGATCTTGTGTTTGATTGGGATGTTCTAACCAAGGTGCATAATTCGGACCACAGGACGCTTTCAACGATAATTAGTGGTGCCGATATTAGTAGACACCCGCTGGAAATCGTGAAACATTGCCCTATAGATAAACTGAAATCACCGAACGTTATAAATGACCTTGTTAAACTAAACAGTGACCTAAATTCGAATTACCACGTGTTTGAGCAACCTAGTATTATAGAGTGCGCTGTGCGTGACCTGACCGAGGGTATTCAAGAAATAGTGAACTCTGTGGCAATTCGCCTGACATAATACCCAACCAGGCCGGATTGGTGGACAAGGGAGGTGCCAGGAGGGAATACCTAAAACACTAGAGCAACCTATATAAAAATTCTCATGCAAACATAAAACAACAGCTCTTTGACATCATGCGTTGCCATAAACAAAAATTTTTTATGCAATAGAAAAAACCGGAAAAAAATCATGGGAAACATATGTACACAGGGAGCTGAAGGTCAACCCCTGTGGTGCTAGATACAAGATCGCTGGAGGGAAGTCTCTCCGACCTGGCCGTTTTACTTGTGTTCCGGACCGCGGAGGCAGCGAGCCACGGACGCCGGAGGAAGCGGCGCGCAACTTTCTCGAATCTCTGCTTCCTGATAGCGACCGGAATGTCAACAATAACGTGCAACGCGCCTGGCAACAGGATTATGATACCCTCACAGATTTGGGGGGCGGGGAAGTTGATCTGCCCACGTTGGACGACCTGGAGGCCGACGTTGCTGGGATTCGTACTGGCAAATCCCAGGGCCTTGATTGTATCCATGGAGACGTAATTAAGACTATTTTTGAAAACATTAAAAATTTTGAATATAAATTGTTTTGTGCATGTGTTCGTATTTCGTACTTTCCACGCGTTTGGATAACTGGAAAACTAGTTTTAGTTCTCAAAAACTTAAATGCTCTGCCGGGAAATCCTAAGAGCTACCGTCCAATTACTTAACGAACTTGGCAAGGTGTTCGAGAGAATAATTAAAGTCAGAATTCATAATGAACTTACCTATATACATTTTCCGAGCCAGTTCGGAATTGTCCGTCGTAAATATACCATTTTAGCGCTCCAGCGGTACTTGCAGGACATAAACCTGAGGAAGCGCAATGTGATTTCGGTCTTTATTGACTCCCTGTGGTGGCCGGGACTGCTACAGGTGTTGAGAAGCGGGGCCTGGCTAATAAAATGCAGACATTAATTAAAAGCTATTTAACGAATAGTAGTGTCACTTACCAAATGTGTTCTGGACCTCTCAGGAAGACACTAACCAAAGGCTGCCCTCAGGATCAATTCTGGGTCCCACCCTATGGAAACTTTTATTGGGCGACCTACTTGAAGAAGCTCTTCCTGAAGGTGCCTCTATACAAGCATATGCTAACGATCTTGCTTTGGTGGTGGCGGCTGATGCCAGGCATTACCTCTTGAATTTGACGCAAACGCCGCTGGACGTCGTCCAGGGGTGGGCAGAGAAAAACAATATTATAATACGCATTGGTGCAACAAAAATAAAATAATAGTCACTTTTAGATGTGGCCAACTATTTATAATATTGCATCTCCGGCAAACATATTTATTTAGGGCCTGATATCTATGTCACGCCTCTTCACCCCTTCGTCAATGTCTACAATAAGTGAGACAAGAAAAGTATTTACCGCTACTATTTAGATTTTATCTTGTGCTTGCAATATAATTGACACCTTGTAATGCAACGTCATAATCTAGTTCGTCTAAATTACACGTATAGCGTCTGGTTGCTTGAATATCGTATAATTAGAAGGATAATTATTGCTTTTAAAAAGATAAAAAATTGTTAAAATTTTCGAAATATAACACTGATAAGTTATTTATGAAAGTTCTACTAGACATTTTATCGATAAGGTGATCCACAGTAATCGTGATACATGTAAATATTCCATATTACTAAGCACTAATACAACAAATCCGTCGATGACATGACGGTTGCAATAAATTGTACTGTTTATGGATATACATAAAATCTCACGCACAACTGTAGGTACATACCAGCCTCACGAAAATCCACCCTATAATTCGGACGAATTATCGCCAAAAGTTAAATATCTGGACAGGAATAATAAATACTAGAATTATGAGTCCACCTTTTACTAATGCTAGTTTAAATGGGAAAAACTATTTCGAATTATTGGCTAATGATACTATTCCCGTGCTTTCGCAATTAGGTTATCAGTTCTTGAAGTAAACTTCGACAGTTTATTACAATAAAGTTGCATGAAATGCATTTGTAATTAACAATAACCGTCTAAATCATGAGATAAGGCTGCAACAAGTAGGTGTTCCATACAAGGCAATATCTAAGCAACGTTTTTTCTGCCAAATGGATAGGAAGAGGAGGTTTTATCGAGTGCGGTCCTAGATTCTCTAACTTAAATCCCTTAGCCTTTTTTCTGTAGAGCCATCTTAAAATGTTTATAAAACTATACCTGAAAATTTAGTGTACCTTCAAAATAGAATAACACAAGAAATAAAATGATTAGAAGAATCGGAGGTGCTTCATGACGTGTTACAAGGTTTTGACATACTGCCAAGAAGTGAGTGCTCAACATTATGAAAATTTACTATACTTTCAATATTTTTGTTTATTAACATTTTATTCTCATAAAATTGTAGTTTTCAAGAACTACTTAGTTTAAAGATTAAGTTATTACCTCGTAAGAAGTACATTTACGTAGAAGTAATGTTCTTTAAAAGTTTTCAGAATTAACCAGGCAAACAAAAAAGTCAAAATATACACGGTGTTCCATTTTAAATAAGAAGGTTGATATAACTTGTACAAAAATGAAAAAGTGGCAACAGCGCCCATATATTTGAATTAACCAAAGGGAAAATGACGGAACATTAAATTTTAGTAAAATTATGTAAGCTCTTTTCAAGATAATAGAGTGTTTCACTGTAAAATAACGGGACATTGATGCGAAAATGTAAGAAAGATCCGAGCCGGCTTGGCGAAAATGTCAGTTACATTTAGTCTCGAAGGTATTGAAAATGGACCATCGCTCGACGGGAATAAGCTTTAGCTTTGATTGGCTTCTACACATGTAATTTTATTCGCAACACTAGAGAAAACGATTCGCTATACTATATACATCCCAAATTGCCACCGACTAGGAAATCCGAAACGATTACGGTTAAACGTGGATCTTACGAAATTATGGAAATAAACGATTACTTGTAAAAAGTGATTATTATACTAGTGAAGATGACTAGGCTAATGATAACTCCATTTTTTTACATGTTACCGAATAACGGTATACGGGGTTTTTCACTTAAAACTCCGAGAGCCGATTCTCCAAAAACGGGTAGAGATATTTGATTCTTGTAAAAGTGGTTGATAGACGGTTCAATTGGTATTTTTTCAAGGTAACTAAAAATCTACGCCTATAGCGTACCGAGCGTCGCGATGCCTCGAAAAATGAAATTACAACAGTTTAACAGTATATTCAATTTAAAGACGTTTTGGTTATTTACTCCAACTAGATTGCTTTACTGGTTTTTGTATAATATTCTCGTGAATAATTTTCACCAGCCATACTGTTTAGGCATTTAATTTTTCATAGTAGCCTTTAACTTGATTGAGGTAATGACACTGTCACTAAATGAGTCAAAGTTTGTCCTAAATTATTCGCGTGAGGAAATTAATTTAAAAAAAATCTGGTGTAAAACAACACACGACTTTCTCTTACGCACATAAATATGGCAATAGCGTCTACAAATGATTAGATTATTGCCTACGTTTATTTTGGAAACAATAATTGTAACAGTCACCCATCCAAGTTACTGGACAGGTGAAAGGCTGCTCAACTCTGCAAATTTTCTCTGATAAATTGCTTCTACGCATTTTTTTCAAAAAAACTGTTAAGTTCACGTAAAGGGGCATTGAATATATAACAACCGTAGCACATTTAAAAATAAAAGTTATAGCTGTTTTCGAGAAAATCGCAAACAATCTTAAAAATCGCAAAAATAAAGTGGCACTTCCGGTCGTTCGATTTTACCTAAATTCTTGACGTCTCATGCCCAGAAGATAAAAAACTTAAATAAACAATTTCATTCGTATATCGTATTTAGTTTTTGAGATATGTTGTTTGCAGTTAATACACTAAGTACTTCCGGCTACTCAACTTTCGCAAATTTATTAGAGATACAGCTCGATGCACGTAAAACGGAATGAAGTAACAGAGAAATTTAATAAGTTTTTAAAAAAAATCGTTATAGTCGATTACAAGAAAATCGCGAAAAACAAAAATTCGGAAAATATCTAAAAATGACAGAAATAAAGTGGAACTCCCGGTTATTCGATTTTAACCAAATTCTTCATTTGGAATACCAATGTAGTTACGGC
>JAHWXV010071310.1:0-28599 GCA_024586415.1 Phrixothrix hirtus
AGTCTTTTAAAATATTAGGTGTATTAATGTTACTTAAAATACACTTTTCATATTTCAAATAACAACTATCTTCCGAATTACATGAACATGGTGAGCAAATGCCTCTAAAAGCATGACATTGGAAAAAGCTAAATGCTATGTTGATACATCTTTGTTGGTGGTTGAAGAAAGCAACTGAAAACAATTGTAAAGAAAAAATCAGGTAATGATGGCAGTGAATTAGTGAAGCCAATGAAGAATAAAAATGCATCACGAAAAAACAAAAGCATTAGAAAATATAGTTTTAAAATTTCCAATAAAACTTAACTGTGTCTTCAGTAGAAATGTAATAAAAAATAAAATGAAATTATGTGTATTAAAAGAATTTTTAATTGAAATTAATTTTCCAACAAAGCCTGGATGAAAATCAGAATTTTTTTCATACATATTCTCTTGAATTTTTTAAGTGAATTTAACACCCTAGTTACTCATAACTTTAAAAATTTAAAAAGTCCTAACTTTACTAATCCCATTACCTAGGTGGCAAGATACAAAAAAGAAACCCCATGCCAAAAAGCCTCTTGTATTCTATTATTTTTGAAACGCCCTGTATATATTATAATTTTTTGTTTAATTATTCAATTTGTTTAAATTAAAAATAACAGAACATTTTGAAAAATATAAAAATAATTTGCTACGTCAATTTATCAACCTTTCAATTTTTTGAGCCAACATTATTTGGCAAACAATTCTCCTAGTTTTATTTGAATGTGAGAAAGGGTATATGATTGGCTAAAGCCACATCTGTGTATTTGCCCTTAAAATAAAACTCAATTTCTTGGAATGTAACAAAATTTAAATGTGCCCATTTAGACAAAACATTTCTTTATCTACAGCTACCAGAAAATATCAGTTAATATGTAACTTACCTAATTATTTTTATTACTGTTATATTAATCATTAATAAACAATATAAATAAAAGCTCTATAATAGAATAAATAAAGGCATTTACCCCTTCAAGAAGTCCGGTACGAATTTCTGGGCCTTTGGTATCTAATGCAATAGCAAGTGGATAAGTCATTCCAATTTTTTTACTGTAATTTTCTGCAGCAATTCGAATATTTTTTATAGTTTCAGCATGATACTCATGAGAACCGTGAGAGAAATTTAATCGGGCAATATTCATGCCAGTTTCCATCATTTTTTCCAAAACCTCAGGATCCCGAGATGCAGGTCCTTCATAACAAAAAAATTAATTCTAGGACATATAAAAAGCAAAGAACATACCAATAGTACAAATAATTGCTGTAAGTCGTACATAAGAGGCTCTTGAACAAATATCCAAAGCACACATATGATCCAAGTATGTGGTGGCATCCCCGGCTTCTAACTGGAAGGGAGCAACAACAGAAGAAGCCATCTGAAATAATAATATTAATTTTTAATTGATAAACTTTATGTAATTGCAATTATTTATAAAAATTAATACTAACGCGTAATGTAGTATTCTTAGATTCATCAATAACCCAAACCATATTTTACTATAAATTTTTTAAGCGCGGAAAGTAAAAAAAAAGCCTAAGCGCTTTTGGATGTCTACTAAGTATTGATAAAAACGTACTTGAAATGCCCTTGCAAAATCTCCCACCATGTATGAGGTCTCCCACTATATACATTTTAAATTTATTTTGCGCACCCAAACATACAAAAGTGGAGAAACCAATGCTGTAGAAAATGTAGAGCTTCATCTTTCATAAAATCCCGTTGAGTTTTGAAATCAGTCAATTTTCAAAATGGTAAAATCTCATTTATAAGAGCGGTAAGTTAATTTCATTTAAAAATAGTGTTATGCCGCCGAGTTATTATTGGTTCTATTGCATAATTTCAGGGGCTTCGGTATTATATTTAATTACAATTGTCAAATGACAAATCAAACCATTAATATCATTACTTCATTGTAAATATTTGCACAGTATCTTGCTTAATTACGTATTATCAACAGTATTAGGTATAGAATAGACATATTTAATGAATAAATATTTTCATTTTAAAGAAAGAATTAAAAACGTACGTACTTTTTTAAGATAGACGAAATATTTCACTTAAAGAAAATACGTTTAAAATCTATATAAGGTATAGACATTAGTTAATTATTCCTATATATAACTACTATGGAAATAATTGTTGCTATCAATTTTACCACAATTAATGTTTAAATCGCATTTATATGTGGTCCTAAATAAATTACGGCTGTCATTGTGTTGAACGGGCAGTTTCCAAACTATTTTTTTTCTTTTTACTTTTTATATAATATAACGAAACGTTGTTTTATTTATACTGCTATTAATATGTCCGGTACAACAAGGTCAGTATTATACCAATTGTGAGCCAAAAAGTTGTCGCTAGTTTCAAATTAGCGCGCTTAAAAACATGTTATTTTTAATATCTAAGAATTACGCTGATAATATTGACGAAAATTACTAGCAAAAATTTGGGTAATAACAATTGGAAATGTAATACAGGAATTTTGCTTTGAAAATTATGGTGAAAAATTTGTGAAGACGCCTTAAGATTTAGTTTTACTATAATTTTTTATTGTAATAAACATTATTTTTATCGCAATTTGATTTTTGCAGAATTGGCTAATTGTTATTTTCGGTTAAGTAAACGTTAAAATCAATTTTTTATTTAAGAATTTCAATTTTTAGATTAATATTAATAAATTGGTATGTCGCATGAACTCGAAACTCGGAGAATCGGCATGTCAAACTTGGGAAATTTATGATTAGCGTCAAATTTAAATATGCCATAGTTTTTCTGGTCCACCAGGTATTTATATTAATTAACTTAACAAACATTACACAAAAACGCCTTGAACAAATCGTTTAATATTTCGGTAACTGATTTTAGATATGAAAAATATTAATTTACAAAAACGTAAAAATTTTAACAAATATACAGAACGCATTAACAAAAATTTAATTTTTTACAGTATTTAATAAATCTTGAAAAAAATAGATAAAACAATCTATAACTGCATGTTAATTTTTCTAAAAATTTCCTCCAAATCAATCGATTTGAAAAAGTTATATACAGGGTGTACAGCAACTAGTTATTTTCTTGTAGCAGGTGATAGAAGGCATCAATACAAACAATACAACAACAGTCCGAAACCTAACGGTTTCCTTGAAAAAGAATTAGTAAGAATCAAAACTTTCTCGCGACAGAATTCAACAACTCATGAATACTTTGATTTGGGAGTTGTCCTGGATGTAGTTCTTATGCACAACAAAACATTTAATACAATTTTTCGATAAAGTTAATAGTTAAGTCATAATTTAATAAAATGTAGCTCTGTAATAGGAATGCCCAAATAACTGCAATGTTATTATTTACAACTTCACAAACGGCCGTAAATATTTTGGCAGTACATTGGCGTTTATTAGAGATCTTTCAACTTTATCTTATTAAGAAAATTACGTAAAGTTAGTTGTGTTTTTATTATTTGTAAAATATATTGTGTATATTGATTAACTATAATTAAAGTCCACTCAAGTTTATAATGCGTTATTAAAGGCCCGTATTGCATCTCCTAATTACCAATTAATGTATTTATTTGCTAAAGATGAACGCTTATTTTACTAAATAAGTTAATAGCAGCATCGTCCTAATAACTTGCTATTTGAAAAATCAAATAGTGAGAAATACGACTGCAGACAAATAATCATGGTTATTGAGATTTTAGTCTTATTATTTTTAATGTTTTAAATATTTTTACACTCCATGCGTCAAATTCGTTCGTTATTTGCTCCTAAACTTCATTTTTGTCTTTCATCCTACAGCATCTGCGCACTCATTTTCAATAATAACGTTTAGTATTGCATAACAATCATAATCGGTTGTGTCCGTTTGGTTTTATCCGTTTTATTGAATTAATCGATGGTGATATTTATTAACTATTATTATTTAAAATGTAAATTGAAACTGCATAATTAACCATGATTTATTTATTGTAGATGACTGAAATTCTTGTGTAATCAGTTATTGTTGAAATTTAATTTTGTTACAAATAATAGAAAGGCTATCCAATTTTAAAATCGTACAGCTTTGTTTCGTTGAATCAAAGTAAAAGTAACATATTTTGTTTGGCGGTAAAAAGTACGCGTATTCTGTTTATGCAGTTATGAATGGTACTAAACCTTCAATAATCTTTATAATTTATGATCTTAAACAAGTAGTTCGCTGTAAGTGTCAGCAATAAACCTCTTGTTACATGCTGTATTAATGATTTAATTAATAATGTAAATAAATAGTTAGTCGCCATGAAACTCAGGAGTTTTATTGAATAAGTTTAACGTAACTTAAATTTATAACATTTACTGTTACTACAATTAAATTAATTGTTCAATTAATTAATTTTTTGCACTTCTGGGACTAAAACGCCACATTTAATTACTTGTTTCAAAGACTAAAGTGTCACTTTTAATCTCAAGGGATTAAATTTTTACTTTTAGTCCCAAGGGAGATAAAATAAATTGCATTTCGCAGAAACAGAGTAAATTCATGGCAACATAAAACTGACCAATTACAATTACGTATTGCTGAAACGTTATTATAGCGATTCGTAAATTTAAGTTGCATTGGCAACTCGAATTATTTGTCAATATCAAAACCACGCTATTTAACTTTTTCTGGCCCTTTCGATTTCAAATAATGTGCGAAATTAATTTTATTTTATTACATTTCCTTTATTTGCCTATTTTGTGTTATAATTTCACTTATTTTCGAAGCTTGCTAAATAATTGAGATTTTAAATTATTTTAATATCTCGTTACTTTTCAAAATAAAGACCAGGGCCGTTTACCCTACCCACAACTATTTCCTTAAACCCTCATTATAATTTATAATCTAAACAAACAGAGGCGCCAGTCATACACCATCTCTCGTTGCACGAAATTATTTACGTAACAGAATATGGATCAGTATGATCGAAATAATTTCAATGCAAGGTTTCCAGAGTACAATAACTTTAATTTGCAATATCTTGTTAACTATTGGAGGAAAAAAGTTACACCACCTTTTCTGCTCTATTTCCGATTTCCTACCGCATGTTACAAGAACGTACACTATTTTTTACACCCTGTATAATATATCAATAATTACATAAGTTACACAAAAATGTCTGCAGTTTCACATTTGAAAAAATATATAAAAATTTATAATTTTTTTAACTACGTTGTAATGAAAATACTGAGATGTCATTTTTTTAAATACGATATAGTATATTACAATACAAGATCGGTAAGTGCCTTATAACAGAACCTGTTGTACTTATGTACTTAACGATCGTGTGTCGTACACTATTTTTTACGCTAACGACAACTATCAACCAACTACGACAACTTGATATCAACTTTTCCTGCATTTGATTTGATAACAGTACCAGTGCAGTTATGTACCATAACGGGCTTGTTGTGACGCATAATCGTGGCATTCCCATGACAATCACATCAGTTCGAGGAAAATATCGGAATGTGACAAAAACAGGTTGGTAGCGCAAAGCATTTATTTAGTAAAAATATGTACACCATTTTAAAAAAACTCACTTTTTTCTAAAAAATGTTTTGTTTTTACTCGAAACGTTTCTAAAATTTGGTAAAGACATATAAGTGACATCAATAGCAACTCATAGCAGAAAATTTCTATTTACTTGGTGTTTTTACATTTATTGCAATTAACGTAAATGTATAGGGTATTGTTAAACTAAACGGTTGGTAGAACGTGAAAAATGAAATGCATAATAAAGGAAAATCATGGCAGTTTTGAAATAGTGGTAGAACATCATAAACAAACTTACTAAAACAATAATTACCGATTCTACACTGTTATAAGAAACCTAAAGCTTCAACATCGAGTTCGCCGTAAAGTGTTGTTGAATTAATCCGAGTTTATTTGACGTTCGCGTAAAAAAGTAAGAAATACATTAGACGAGATTTTTAATATTTGTATTAAGGCTATTCCTATTTAAATTATTTAAGCAGATACTCAAAATATGTCTTTTATTTTAAATTAAACAGCTTATATTTTAGGTCTTAATTTATAATAAAGTTAGAGACCCTTGTTTGAAATGTTTACTTCATTAATGTAAGTAATTCAATTTGTAAATTATCATTGTTTAGTAATTTACAACTATTACTGTTTTTGTTTGTGTACTTTTTGAGTGTAATGGTTTAGTATTATTATTAAATGAATTGTTTCTAAATGTTTAATGTCTGAAAAACGTTTAAACATCTACTATTTTCTTATCCCTCCATTAGTGTTCTATGAAATTACGGCGCCATTAATGTTATGAGGTCTGTGATACCCCAAAATGTTTTACAGTGCATGTAAATATCAAAACCGGATTATTGTGACTGGAACAGTATCGGTATATGGTAAATTTGAAGAGTGCAAAAGGGTCAAAAAATATTTCTAATAAATTTCATATAAAAATTCGTATGAAAAATTTAGGTCTGTGCAGATTTACGTAATAATATATAGTGTAACAAAAATCAGCAACTTTTCCGTGGAGTGCAATACAATGCAATGCAATAGCAAAATTTCAAAATTTACCGCACAGTAACAAAAAATCTGTTACGTTAGTACGGAAGAAATTCTAAAATTATAAGAGAAAGAAAAGGTATTCATTAAAACTGTTAATGTTGAAAAGTCACACATTTTTTCTATTTAATTCGTCAATTTTGTACAAATACGTTTACGGTGCCCTTAAATTTATAAATGACACGTTTAAACAAAATTTAATATATGATTATTATAGGAATCATCAAATGGAGAAATGAAGAAAATTAAATATGCTTTTTCCCAACCACGTTTCGATAACTTTTAGCTATAGCATTGAATAAACCAGAAAAAAAAACTTTAATCCGCAGATATTTCAAGGTAATTAAATAAATCATATTTAGAACCCTAAACTCAAGAATTGACAGGAAGCAGGGATGCAAAAATCAGATTTTTTGAATGTTAGAAGAATCAAGAAACACGCTCAGTCCAAGCAACCACACGCAACCAAAAACATTAATTTGTTGTGCAAGATCCTTATATTAATGTATTGTTTCAAGTAATCTGCGGACACACAATTAGGCTTCCGTACATAAATCATCTAATTTTTTTTAGGTTAATCTACAGAATTTCCGAAAAAGTAAGAATATTTATCATACAATAAGACCTTTTAATTAAGTATGTTTTGTGACTAAGATTTCGGGATACGCAAATTCCCTTGGCCTTTGGTTTCAACTATTATAGTCATTTCACCATGCCGAATCTGGACGAGTTCCACCGCCAGTACAGATTTTTAATGCATCAAACATCATAATGGCGCGGGACCTACGATTTTACTTGCTTATCCAAGAAAATGTTTTTAAATTTTTCTCCGTTGAAAAATTTACCGGCTTCAATCAGATTTAAACCGACGTCTGTTGGATGTAGACGCAAACGTGCTAACCACTATACCAATCGAAGCCGGCAATTAAGTATGTTACACCCACATAACGCAAGTTAGCCACTGTCAAAAATATTAAAGAAAAAATAATTCAAAGTATAAAAAATATTTATCACAGTGATACCCGAACGTTTTTAATATTTGAATGTATTATTAACCTCTGTTCTAAATGGAATAGATTGCGTTGTTATAAATATTTATCTGCATGTCTTATTCAATTTATATTGTCAATGTCATTTTATGTAAAAGCTTGATTATGGAAAAATTATAAGTTCCATTCCAAGATTTTTGGAAATCATCACAGAAACACTTGGCAATTACCTATTTAACGTTTTAAGGTATTATTGGTCAAAAGAAAAAGAAATACACTTATTGCTTTAAAAACTTTCTGTTTTCATTCTTTTTGTTAATATGATACAATTTAGCTGTAGGATCTGCGAAGATTTCACATTGCAGTCAGCTTTGTTTTCCTCTATGTCTTCCAAATCTTCTATCGAAAATTCTTCATCAAAACATACGGTGAATAATTTTTTATAGCAGCAGTCGGCTTCCAGAGTGGGAATATTTAGGTCGTGTTTACCGCGTCTATCGCGCATCATGGATTTCGAACAACGCGTTAACATTAAGTTGCAAAAAAGCGCCAAAGAAGCTCATGAAATGTTTAAATCAGTGATAATGTGGCAATTCTGAAGACTGTTTATAAGCAATATGAACGATTTAAAAGCGGAAATGAGTTGGTTGAAGACGAGCAACGGTCGAGACGTCCTTCGACCTCAAAACAGACAAAAATGTGCAAACAGCGGCAAAACAATTCGTTCAAACAGGCGATTGACTATTCAAGAGCTTTCCGAAGAACTGCACATCTCGCACGGACCAGAAAAATGGGCCAATGGCTTCTTTCTTTATCACGACAACGCGCTGTGCCACACTTCGCTTCTGATCCGTCAGTTGTTGGCCGAAAAAGGATTTCTATCTGTCCACATCCGCCCCTCTGCAGATTTAGCACCATACAACTTCTGGCTCTTCCCGAAAATAAAAACCGTCCTAAAAGAAAAACGTTTTCACACCATTCCCGACATTGAGAGGACTACGATGGAGCATCTGAAGGTCCTTCCGAAAGAAGCTTTCCATAAATGCTTCCAATCATAGAATCAACATTAGAATAAGTGCATCGCTAGCCAAGGAGAATACTTTGAAGGAGACTAATTCAAATGTGATGTAAACCTATTACTTTCGTAAGGAATTCATTCATCGTATTTTTTTATCATACCTCGTACATAGATCACTAACTTCTACGCCATCTAATCCTATTTCAGACAAAACTAGCGACTAAAATGTCGAAAACTATGACTTATGTAAAAATGACGCAAGACTAATTAATTATGTATCAGAAGAGTGACGCGTGCTACCCAAATCGTCATATTAAACAATAGTGTTGCAATATTGAAATGCAATAAAGCAATTGCCTTTGAAAACTTCATGTTTTAAATATTGCAAGAATTCACTCCTAAACATTTTTAAAAATATGTTCATTCTTATTCCTATATTAAAACACTTAAAATTATTTAATATTTGTTACAGGTATATTTAAATATAAACTCAGTTGTTACAGCAATATTACCTAAGCTTGCTTCTTTAGCAATACAAACTCTCAATAACTTACTTTTAACTGCATCCCATAGCTATACAAATACATATTTTTGTAGTAATTTCAAACACAGTGTTCCCAAAATTTACGACACTTGGTTATAGATAATACGTCGCGCCGCGCCGTTTGGAAAGCACTGGATTGCCAAAACATCTATATTTCATAGAATTATTTACTATTAAAGCATTATATGTTTTCACTGTGTATATCGATTTTAAGTATTTTTGAATATATTCCTTGCAATTCTAATTAATTTACTTGAATTCCTTTAATAATTTATTTTTTTACTACAGAATATGATTATGCAAACTGTAATTTTTGTAATTAGTTAATTAATTAACTTTTAATATCTGTTTATAGATTTGCAGTTTAAACTGATTTTTGGAATATTAATTAAATTGCAAATGCTCTCTTTAATTTAAAAGAAAGGTTATCCGGCAACAATGGCATGCTACCGTCAGCACCTTTAATTAAGCAAACGCATGTTCTATGGTTGAATTTAATTTGTTGAAGTAATATAGCATGTTCGATAAACGAATTGTTAAACAATCAAATCCTAAAAATAAAACCTTTATCCCGCTATTTTTAAAACATTGTGATGAATGAAATTCTGTTTAAATTATAGTTTTTAAATTTTAAATAATTTTTATACTCAGAAACATGTATAAAATATGTAACCTCAAATTAGCTCTATTATATTATAATAATGGAATACAAATTTGCTTTAACAACAAATTTCTGCATTAGATACAGTAAACATGTAAATATATAGCTAAAATATGAATATTCAAAAATATTTATAAAATAACTTATTAAATAATCAATGTTAAATCCAAGGCATTTAGACAGAATAAAACGTTTATTTATAATTAGTCAAATAAATTATGTAACATACCTTTAAATTTGTTTAAATCCAAGAGCGTGATACACCAATAATTACTACTTTCAATGTTAACGTTTAAAATGCGTGTATTCTATGTACTCATAGGACGAAGAAGGTCATACAATTTGACAGTACCGCCCCGATTTAATCAATGTACAGAAATCTGTAGCAATGGAATCTGCAGGAATAACGATTATGTACTTGGCTTAACATATATTATCAATATACAAATATATTAAATACATAAACAATGAATTTACCTACCAAATCCGCAATAATTAAACTTGTAAAATAACGGTTCCTATAAATAATTACATGAATTCCATTACCTACATCATTATCTGTAAAATTTTACAAATATACATATAAAAAGTATTCATAGATTCATGCATACGCGGAATTTTTTGTATCTAAAAAAGTAAAGTATGATTCAGTTGAAATGATATAATAGCTGCTCTATGATATTGAAACCTTGGTCACGCCTTAATTTAATTTTGATATAGAAACCATTTTAATAAAGATACTTTGAAGAAAATATCCAAATATAATATAACAATAAATAGAATTTAAGACAAGTTTAGCGTGAAGCTAATGCATAACGCACTTTAAAATACACTAAAAATAATACGTTTTATAAAATATTCTGGTGTATATGCGTTAATTAAAATTGCTACTTATATGGATGTTAATAATAAAAAAGGAACAAAATTCAATTGCATAAGTTTTGGCGCACATAGTTTCCAGTCAACGAATTCCGTTAGATGTCACAACTATGCTAGTTAAAGTTACAGCGATTTTACTATGTTCCGGTTCCTGATTGTAACTATGCTGATCGCATCGAACAAATAGCAAGCTTACTTTAAAAATAAAATTAATTTAGCGGTACTTAAAATTTAAATTTACATTTACATCATTATGTATGTATGTATTTTAAGAAGGTAAGTTACGAAAAGCAAACAAATGGAAATATTCATATTTTTGAAAAACTATATAATTTGAAAAACGCATGTTAATACTGAAGTTTAATGCAGTCTAAATTTTTGTACCCGCTTTAAATTGAATTGGAAGTTATTGACCTTAGTTTCTTTCCTATAAACCTACACTCTAAAATCTCAAATTAAATTAAAAGCATAACTAGGTAATTCATCCCAACAACTAAAGAATACTAAGGATGTTCCCTAAACACGTAAAGTCATATCCACATTCACCAACCATGATGGCAGCGTTAGATGTTGTACTTACGTATTAAATAAGTTAAATTTTACTAACTAACCTTGTAAAATACTATGCAGCAATCTGCATTATTATGTATACTCGGTAAGCAATTAAATTACATAGGCAATAGAGAGGTTCATAAAAAAAATTATACCTATGTATAGTCCTCAGAAATTGATATGTTAAAAAAATTTATAAATATTTTCTATGAGGCCCAAGATATAGCGAAATGAAATTTGGTAATCGTTTAAACTGCTTGAACGACTTCCGATTGGCTTGACGTCACACCCTTGCCTTTTTCTTGAGGCGTGAATGTTAGCCCATAAGAACGCGTGCAGTATCCATTATAGTCGGTTGATTTGAATGAAAATGGAGAAACATTTTGAAGCTGCAGATTCTCAAAACCTTCGTTGCGTAAATAAGTAACCAGTAACCATATTCACGTGACGGAGTAGATTGCACTCTCAAGCACACCAGAACGTGAACAATTACTGAGATTTCGCGACTTTATAGCCATATTTTAGATTTTTTCGGTAGCTGTTTAATAAATCATAATATGAGCTTAAAAACAGTAGGAAGGTGAAGTTTTGAAAGTTTGGGAGATTTTAAATGAAGAGGAAACAGACGAAGTTAAAAAGTCAGTAAACAACTTGCAAACAGTTAATTATGCGGTAACTATTGTACCTAGGATGAGAAATAATCAATTCAAGCTACGTTTTCGAATGAATCGAGCTACATTTGAAGATTTATTAACGATAATAATAATTTCAAGAAACCTACAGAATAAATATCTAAATAGATATTCTGGAAACTTTACGTTTAGTGCAGATAATAAATAAAGTAGGGGGGGATTCATAAGCAAAATTCAAAAACAACACTATTATAAAAAGATACGTAATAAAAATAAATTACATATTCTTAACTCGTTTAGTGCGGATTTCAAAAATTTAAATGTCCTGTAAAAATGACCGTTCGAGCATCGCTATTCTATAAAAATGTTGGAGTACTTCGATTGTGCTCTGAATACACTGATCTGCTAATATGAAACGCAAACGAGCATGCACCAAACGAATAAAGAAACGTACACGAGCAATTGGAGGGCGCTCCGGGTACTTCAATCTCAATGCTGAACGCATCCATAGAGATGTTGATTAATTTTATAACAGTAACTGCCAATTTAAAGTAACCGAAAACCAGTGAAATTAAACTTCAGCGGTACGTAGCTAATACTTTATACACATTTTACTTCATAAATTGCTTCATAATTGAATTGGATACAAAAATTGTAATTTTTGACACGCAGTAAGCCGAAATAATCTATAATCTATAATAAATCTTGTTCATTTAGTTATTTTATCCTAAACAGTTTATTATTTATTAATTTATATCTTTCTAGAGACATTTTAATGTTGAACTTTTATATTAAAAAACCCTATTATAAGCAAAAATGAGAAATATTGTGCTGTATAGGTAGTCGAAAATGTAGACGTATAACAGGAAAAACGCGATTGCAAAAACCGTTACAGTTTTAAGCATTTTATGTTAATTAGCTCAATAATATAAAAAGACAATGTAAGAACTCTAAGACACAAAAATGCTCGGAATGAAGTTAAATAAATTAATTAATAATGTAATTATTAAATACAAATGATTATATGATCAGTAGCTCATCTAATTAATAATTAAATGAACAACCGAACTGTAATTAAGTGAATATTAATTTATTGATATATATTGCGTAATATTGCGCAATATTGGGCAATTTCAAATAATAATGCAGTAAAACGTTATCCTGTCCAATATAAGAAAGCGTTCCTATAATCACAATACCGTAAGACAAGGAAAAGAACCGAGATCTACATTTTTAGAACAAAGAGAAAGCCTCTAAGAATTAATTTAAATAAGACGATTCTGGAGGACTAAGGGACTTTGATTTGAACTTTTGAAGCGAAGGCATTGACTCTCCTCTCGTGGTGTGATACGGACAATTTCTCCACCTTTCGAATTTAATTTTACAACATCGACTGAAAGCTTTAAGTGCACTTCGTCCGCCGACTTGTTCTAGCTACACTCGCCGACGACGTTCCATTGCTAGCGTAACAGAACGCCATCGACGAGAGCATCTATGGCCTTCTGATTTTTGTTTGCTTGCGTCGCGAAGAATCAGAGGGCTATGAAACCGCCCACCGCCGTTGAAAGCATCGAGTCGCCTTACTTTCTGTGTGGCTCATGCCACGGGAATTTAAATCTCGGTGTCTGATCCATAGAAAACAGGTCAATCTAAATCCTCGTTGCTCGAGTAATAAGGATTATCCCGGCTCGCTCCGCCTAAGACCGTAGAGATTTCCGTTGACAGGGTAATAGGACTCTCTAAATATACCGACCCTTCCGTGAGCTAACACTCGAGGTGTTAGCCCTGGGTCTATCGACGAATAGCATTTTCAGCCGTTAGTCGAGATGCATTATATCACTATAGGCGGAACAATATAACATTACGAGATGCCGCATCAATCAGTCCGAAAGTATATTACATTTAAATACGGTTAACTGATAATATAGTTATGTCATCCGGCCGTAATTAAAATTAATACCGTGAATATTTCTGACGTGATTATTACGTTTCTGTATTGTAATCTATGCATATGGAAAATTGCATTGATGAAATTGTCGAATACAATGAAGATTTTTTATTTGACCGTAACCAGAATTAATAATGTTATATTGTTTGCATAATTGTTCCGTTCATTGTAAAATATATTTCCCAAAGATTGCTTTGTTCTAATTACCTAAAGCGAATTGTACCTTTTTTGTTTTATTAGTATTAATACTGTAAATATCCGTTTTATTAATATTCAGTTTATTTATTAGATATAGAATTTCCGAAGGTTTATCGCCTTATTATTTACAGACAATTAAGTACGACTTGACTTACTAATCCCGTTTAGGTGAAGACGGCCGAGAGCAAACCACCGTCCCTGCCCCATACGGCGAATTTCCCGTGGAAAAGCAAATACAAACTATTTTCTTCCTGTGACCGTAATCAATCAAACCTTAACGGCACAGTGCACAGATCATTTTATTTAATTAAATATTGTAAATATTATAAAATATAACAATAACGCGGTAGAATTTCCCTATTAAAATATGATATATTTTACAGCTGAGGAAGAGGAAAACTACGGAGATTCAGCTATAAAAAGAGAAGTTTTTATAATAATTTGTTTATCAGATTAACGTCTGAATATATGAGATAAAACATCAGGTTTTACAGAGAAAATGTATATTCGTAAAAATTTTCTATATCTTCCCTTGGCTATAACAGCTACGAAATTAGCAAATTTATTTAAATTAAAAACAATCAGTCGGTGTTACATTAAAATGATCCTTGCAACAGTTGTGCGTTGATTTTGGAGAAACTTCCACAATAGTTCGTCTTGCAACCATAAACCACATCTTTCTTTCCGTCTTCGGTACGGTTACAAATATTTTAAATGGCGTTTTAATGTCTGTATTCGTACACTTTGCCACAAAATAGCACTTTTTGGAAGACATAAATATTTATTTGATTAATACAGAAGTCAGCTGAATTTGAAACCTCGCGCTATATCAGCTTAAAGAGGTATATAAACGCTAACAGTTCTTTAAGACGGCGAGTTTGTGACATAATGCACCTAGTCTCTATATTGGGTACGTTTTGTAATCCCGTTTTAGCGGATAATTACATATTTCTTTAAACACGTTAATAGACTTTTTAAAAAAAAATTTTAGCCATCGCAATAATAGCATAATTTATCTAATTTTCATTAAAATTAAAAATTAGGTAACCCCCCTATTAACAAAAACTATCAGGACTTGTCACCGCAAATGTGCATTACCAATTATCACGCTTGAAAACTGGACACACGCGCGTACCATAAGTTTGATGGATAAAGACACTTCCTTGGTATTCGTTATTCGTTGATTCAACCGTTTATAATTTTCTATAATCAGGTACTATTTACAATTAAATTTTAAATCAATTTGGAGGAAAAATAATTTATAAATTTAAATAAAAAATAATTAGATAGGCAAATACATAAACGTGCTTACTGTGGTCATTGACCACATTATTTGTAGAGATACTTTACAATAACCTTTGTTTAAAGTAAATAGGTACATGAGTTTTATCTGACATCTTAATCTTTATTGTGTATTTGTAAGTAGGTACTTATACGTCTTTGTATTAACAATAGAAAGTAATGACTAACAATAATAGAGAACTATTCAACTTTACTTACCTAAATGGTTCACATGCAAATTAGCAGAATTTTAAATGAAAGCTTTAACTTCTTACTGAAAAATGTCTAATACTTTTATATCTTCTTATTCTTTGTATTTTTAATTATGTATATATAAAATAACAATTAAGATATTTCTTTAAAATATTCTTTGTAAGGAACATGTTTATAGTTTTTAAAAAATATTTATTATCAGATTTATAGCTAAAGGTTGACTGTACTGAAAAACAGTGTCGGTAATCATTTATCTCTGATGTACAGTAGGCTCATTATATAATGTCTGAGCTAGAATACTATTTAAGGCAACCCAATATTCACTTTAAAAATTGTTAAGTACTGCTACATTAACTAATGCAGGTAAACAGATCGCCTAATTCTTAACTAGACAAAAGTATTTCCTTTTCTGTTAAATAGCTTGCAATCCCTAAACAATAGCTATGAATTTGCATTGTAACAGTATTTTCCGAATTAAACAAACCTGTGGATTGATTTTCCCTGTATCTTGAGATTGTATGTCTATATTAATACTTGATTATCATATAAATTAATTTGCTTACGACTGCGTTTGTTATATACGAGTATCCAATGTTAATTATTTATCTCAATTATCTATTTTTGAAGACAACAGAAAAAGTAATTATCTCTTTAAATTAAATTTAAGTAAATAAATGAAATAAAAATGTTTGTAATTGTAATTATGGTAATTAAAGATTAATTTGCAGATTCACTATTGAATTTTCTAAGAAAATATTTTGATAATAATATTTATGGATTATTTCAAGTAGGTATATTATACATTTGGTGTAAAAACTGAAGATCTCGTTTGAATATTTGATGTTATATTTTCTTAATTAGGATTTCTTTAGAAAGTCCAAATTAATATATGATTAATGTGTAATTCATTCTTTTAAAAAACAATATTTCTGGCGCAGACTTTAACTTTCAGGGTAATAGCTAAAACATTAATATAGTTTCTATAATAAATTAACTTTAAACTTAATTTTAAGAAAAATGCAAACAAAACTACAGCCTTCAATGTAGGAAATTCTGTTAGCACATTTAAGGAACAATTGAATAAATGTTACGAAGGACACGAGCCAATAAGGACATTAATTGGTGCGTGACTCGTTAGATTTTTCTCGATATTGCTATTCTTAGTTTTAATTAATATAATTTCAATATTATTCTATCTGAAATAAAAAACAAGTAAAAATCCTGTTTATTATCAAATAATTAGCACTTACCAAATTTTATGTACTCTTATTTAAAGTTATCATCATGCATTTATAACATGCATTAAATTTAAGAAGATAACCCAAGATTGATAATATCATAATATAATTAGTATTAATAATTTATAAATAAACTAACGCTAAATAATTGATTAATTAAGAAAATAAAAATAGATTTAAATTTTTTATTTGAATACTTAAATGTTACTAACGAAATTGAAGCAATTGCAAATTTCTAATTTGTTCAAATACAAAGTAGGCGAATTTTAAAAATTTCGGCACACATGAAAAGCCATAAAACTGTCATTAAAGTAAAAATAAATTAACAGTTGCAGGACTTCTCACCGCAAAATTTTGTTTAACCTAACAAAGTAGGTAAAATAAATAAAAACTTGTATTTTCATTCAACGTGTCGCAACCACTCGTATACCGCTGGTTTCGCCTTTTCGGGCTCATCACTACGAGGTTGCTGGATACGTTGAATGAAAATGCATGTTCCTTATAAGCACATCTCAAGGTTATACAAAATGTGTGGTGAGAAGTCCTGCAACTGGTTGTCGACAAGTATGAAGAAATAACCAAAAATATGATGTCATATATCAAAAACACATTCTCTTAATCAGAATAAGAAAAATATTTGATTCATGATGAAGGACGCGAAGTTATTGGATAGAAGGTCGCGTATTAACCCACGATAGAAGGCATTTTAAATGCTAGGAAGCGTGTGGAAACACCCACATTTAATGGAAAAATACTTTGGGCCAACTATTAGAAACAGTTTGTGGCAGCCGCAAAATTCAAAAAGTAGACCATGGCAACAGCGCTGATACTGGCTTTATGTGGGTATGCTTTATTTATTTTACAAATTGTTCTAGACAGCCTACAAAATAATTTTAACTACCTGGTTTCGAGATTGGACACGCGTTATGGAAACAAACACATGCAGCAAGTTTACTGTGCCCAATTAAGGAATATAAGTCAAAAGGTTGGAGAAAACTTTTAGGAATTCGAAATTGAAATTGCACAGTTAGTCAGATTAACGCATTAACGGCCCCAGAAAGTTTTATCAAGCACGTAGGGGTACAAATATTTATGCACGACCTTTGAGACTCAAAAACACAATAATCGCTAAGAAGATACCCCCTTCCCCAGAAACTTCACTAGTACATTCGTTTATGCATTGGAATCAAAGCTGCCAAACAAGAATCAATTTTGAGTTACCTCAGCTTACGGGAAAAGTTTAGTAGAACGTTGAAAGCCTGAACGAGACAATTTTGATAATAATTAGGACGACAATTATGAAATTCGAAGTGCAAAAGATTGCACTGTGTTAAATGTGGATTGATTGTTCGTTGTAAGAATAGTGACTGTTAACGAAACTTAGATTCATTATTATAATATTTATAAGTTTCCAGGAATTTTCCACTTATCAACAATTGACTCCCGCCATTTTCTAGAAAGTGAAGTAGATATTTATAATAGAATATATTTCAAGATCTATGCTATTATAAAGTTGAAAATATAGACATGAAGGCTATTTTTTTTCAAGTGCCGTTGAACTAACAGAAATACATGGGCGAATTTAGAAAAGTAGTATATACATCTAAATTATCTATCAATGTAAGTGCCAACAATATTAAGACAATGGGGCAACGGGGAACCGGTTTTACTGTACCGTCGTTATACCATGTTGCCGCCTGGCATTTCAACCAATCTTGCACGCCGGTTTTCCGTTCATCCTTAGTACTGAACCGCTTCTTTCCCAGCCACACTTCCATCCTGATGAACAAATGGAAATCGCTTGGTACCAAATCCGGTCTGTAGGGCGAGTGGCTAAATATCTCCTATCTAAAATTCTTGAGAAGTTTCTTTGTTTGTGGTGCAGTATGAGGACGTGCATTGTTATGGGAAAATGCAATTCCCGATGGCAACATTCTTCTCTTTTTGTTTTGTAACTCTCTATAGATGTTCCAGAGTTTTACAGTACGTCGCTGCAGTAATTGTGGTCCCAGGCTCCATGAACTACACCAGTAAAATTCTCTTACAGTCCTAAAACATAGTAACCATAAGCTTTCTGTCGGAAAAAGTTTGTTTGAATTTTTTCGGTTTGTTAGGCGATTGTTCTTTTGTTTCAGTGTTCACAAAACTCACGTTTTATCTCCTGTTGCGATTTTACTCAAAAAGGATTCTCCTTCCACGGAAGTTTGAGGGAAATTAAAAGATATTTCAGAAATTGTGAATCGTCGGGGCTGACGAATCACTTTGTTCACTTTTCGACAACGTCGTTTGTTGCTACAGACTTCCTTCCGTGTCCCCCTTCATCATGGACATCAATTCGTCCTTTACGAAAACGTCTACACAATTTTCTGACAGCACTATCACTCATAACGCTTTCACCATATACAATGTGTCAGTAGATTCAAAATTTAGTGAATCCGTTAAGAATTAAAAAGATATGTATAAGGGCATTGAAATATCTCTTACATCCCGTTTTCAAATTTTAAATAAATTGTTATTTAAGAATAATTCCCAGAATAAAGCGGAAAGCCCATTAGAATTATTTCTTGGAAAATACCAACGTTTACTTTCCTGTGACATTTCCTATGACGTTCGAAAGATTTCGAGTGTATTCACATACTTTTAAAATATAACGGTAGAAAGTCTAAAAACACTTACGTGAGATTGGTGGAATTTAAATTGAATAGTTCCTTTCTTTAAATTTGTAAAATAAGTATCATTTCTGTTTAAGATTTCGCTTTGTGCGGTTATCTTTGAAAATGTAAAATCGTCAGGGCCGTACTTTTATAGTAAGGCCTTTTCAAGTGTTAAATTGTGACAATCAAATCATATACAGTGTGTGTTTTCTATTTTGAAATTTTGTAAGTGTTGAGATGCAGTAATTTTCAATATTTCCGTTTGGGGCTTAATAATATGCACCTTTGTTGAATGGATTCTTGTTTGAATATCTTAGTCATTTGTACAGAGAAGGGTTATCTTCGTTTAAACAAAGTTATATAAATAGTCTCTAGTTATGTAAGTTATTTTATACAAGAGCCGCCCGAAAACCAGTAGCCATTTGCGCGTATAGAACGCAGGCGAATAGAGCAACCGCCGGTCAAGGTTTAATGCTTTTAGTTGTATATCTGATGTCTGTTGCAATGTTCTGTGTCGCTGTCACTCTCTATGTTGTTTCTATGAGCGTTTATAACGTTCAAGAAAATAGATAACACCGCCACTTGTGAAGTTAGTGCTATAATGAGATTTTTCAATGCAAGAAATGTCCAAGCGTGTGATATTCACTATCAATTGAAGAAGATGTATGGAGACAATATTATTTATGAGTCGTCTGTTTTACGCTGGCGTCATAACTTCAACTTGAAAAGGGAGAACACCCATATAACGAGCGTTCGGAGCAGCCATCAGTCATTACGGACGAACCGCGAAGTTCAGTTGACGAAATCGTGAAGGATTATCGGCGCGTCACAGTTGATGAAATCTGTGAATATCTTCCTGAAACAAGGTGTGTCTACTTGTGACTACTTATCTACTTATCTCAATGAACTAGCGACTAAGAATTATGAAGCTGAAGTATAAAAATTCGTCACACATTATGACAAATACTTAAATTTGCAAGGCGACTGTGTAACTAAGTAATTTAAAATGTGTACTTTACAAATAAAACTTTAATTGTTTTTTTAATATCAATAGTTTTTTTTAATTCCCAAACGGGTACTGGTTTCCAGACGGGTCTCGTATTTTATTCCGTCAAATTGCAAACTGTAAAAGTCAGCGTATAACACAAAAAATAATTTGATGATCTATATACATAAATAAGCGATCGTTTCTGAAAAACCAAGGATTTGATGATAAATAATTTAATTGATCCTTTATTCTCAAAAATATTTTATTTCCAAGTTATTTGCTACCAGTTTCGTGGACTTGCCACATCATTCAGGCTAAGAAATTTCTTACACGTAAATATATAAATTTAATGAAAAACATATTAGTAAAATTATAATTAGTAAATATAAACCAGAGAATGAAAGAGTTCGGAAAGGAATGGGCACAATTTTAGAAAAACTTTCACAGGCGACTGGGGATCCAACCCGGGCTTCCAGATTGGTTTTTCTAAAATTGTGCCCATTCCTTTGCGAACTCTTTCATTCTCTATTTGTCTGCTGTACTGCAATTAGGTATTTTAAGCCGCGTATTAATTAATTTATATTAATACACAACACCTTTCGTTAATTTTTAAATGTAAACCAGTAACCTAGGTACCAATATCTGTCAAATGTTTTTAATTTAAAACAATTAAAAACATGCACCTTGGAAATAAAATAATTTTGAGAATAAGGAACTAGTTATTTATCTTTGGTAATTATGCAACTACTTAAAAGTAGAGTCATAATAAATAAGTGTATCGAACATTTTAGATTGCAGTATGCCGTTATGAACTAAGAATTTACATTTGCTCTAACACATTTGTATCAATTGCTTTTTTTATTTAGATTATTTTAAGCATACATATGCGTAACTTATTTATCTTTCCTATGTTCTTTGTATTGTTTTACTTACGTATTATTTACTTTTATCACTGAGATCCTATGATAGATAATAAACTTCATCATATTGTCAAAGAAATGTTTGATTAACACACTGTGCCTGTACATGCAAACTATTTGATTATATTTGTTCATTTACGTTTTATCTTTTATTTGGTATGGAGATAAGATAAATCAATATCGCAGAAATTATAAACAGGTAATATTTATTGTACAAATAATCACTTGCATCCAAATTTAGTTATCAAAAGATACCTTGATTTAAGTCCCTAGTGGAAACCTTCGTCAATATTCCGTTACCATTGTGATGTGCACCTGAGTTTATTCGACAATCATTTACATTAATTTTAGTAATTATCGATTATGAATTAGCTCTTGCCTTTTAAGTTTCTAATTTTGTAGTTTGTACAGGCTAAAGTTAATGGCATCATAAAGTACTCCAGATTCGCAAGGTGACTTGTCGCAATTTTTATATTAAAAAGAATCTACAGCCCCTCAATAAGCTAGCTCAAAGCAATTTGTTGCCTTGAAGGTTTAGTCAAGCCATCCTCACTCCGATACATCAAATATCGTATGGGTACAAATACAGATCCTTTTTTGAAAGTTGTTAAAGCAAGCAACGTCCGATATTAAAGTAAGTCGAACGTCTTCGAGTTGATGTTTCAGGATTATCCCATGTACTTTCCGCTACACGGTTTATATTCTCTTATAATCTTCCACAATGCCTTGTGAGTACTGTCGCTAACGTTGCATTTTAATTATTGATCGATTATTTTCCAAATAAAATATAACAATTATAGTTCGCTGGGTGAGTGTGTAACGTTCCATATTATGCACTAAGACAAAACAGTAGTTGACAAACAACAAAATTACAAAAATTTCAAATCAGTAACATAATTTATTATCACCTAATATAAATTATAATATGCAAAACTATTATATAAACCTCGTACCTGAACCATTTCATTGGAAAAATAGTTTAAAGCTATGTAAATGTGATGTGCACCTGAAAATGTTTTTCTGTAATCAATAAATTACATCTAAAGTCGAATTAAGCCAAATTCGTACCATAAGGATAATCCAATGGTGTCCTTCATTCCCTTCATCATTTCACAAACTATATTAAACTCAAATTTCATAATTGGATTAAGGTCCATAGTACTCACAATGGATTAATTAATATAGAAAAATTTGTTTAAATAATTCACACAGTCTAATCCATAACATTTTTAATTGTTAAATCAACTAGTTTCGCTTATAAAATTAGGCATTTTTAAGATAATTAAAAATTAGCTAAAAAAAACATGACATCTAAATAAATGTAAGATATTAATTTTTAATTATCTTGAAAATGTCTAATTTTATAGGTGAAATTAGTTGATTTAATAATTAAAAATTTTATGGATTAACCTGTGTGAATTATTTAAACAATTTTTTCTATATTAAACTCGATATGTGGTGAAATCGAAATACGAATGAATGCACTCCTTTTTGCACATACCAGTTATATCGTATTGGTCAAATTTATCTAGTAAAATATAATAAAACATAGAGCTCAATGGCCTCCTTCCTTTTGGTATCCTAAACGTGTCATGCATACTATAGGATACTGCTTAGTCAAAAAATAGAAATAGTTATAATTATAATCATTATAACTGTAATTTCCCAAATTTACGCTACCTATATATATTATAATTTTAAACATTTCACCCTATTCACTCTAAATGTAAATTTGAAATGTTTGAAAATTATATTTGTCATATCTTTTTTCCTTAACATACTGCACTTCATTTATAAGTAAATTACCGTCAAATAATTATACAACAATTTAGGTAACTACTTCCTTTAATTGTAAATCTTTTATATATTATAATTCAATCTTCCCATACATTCTTAGACCAGGTACGGAAAGTATGGGTAGATATAGTAAGGATTGATTTGGAAAAGTGTAGTTAGATATTAGTAGAAATATTGTTCAAGAATATATGTAACTAAAATTTCAAAAAACCACTCCAAACCTAAATCAGAACTGCTATCGTACCAAGGTTTAAACCCAAGACCTCCTTAATACCGGGTAAGACCGCTAACTAGTGCACTACCCTGGCTTGGTAAAAACACAATTAAAATTACAAAATGGATAGTTTCTCACCTGCGAAAAGAATATACTTTCAAGAAGGAGGATTGGATACATCCTTGGTGATAACCAGAGACCGATGCAAGAAATTTTAATGAAAAATTTTATCGCCCTATTAATATTACCCATTATATAATACAGGGTATTTCAAAAATACGTGCGCAGCTTTTAACAGCGAATTCCCCTCTTCAAAATAACACAAAATTTTATATCAAGATATGTCCAAAACTTATCCATTTCAGAGGTACAGGGTGATAGTTTTTAAAAATTAATTATTGATTTTAAATATCTGCTTTAAACTCAGTACCGTGACTTAAAATTAAATCATCTTAGTTTTTGATAATAAATCGTCATTTTTAAACAAGGCAGTTTTTCTTAAAAGCTTCAGGGCGTGTAACTTCTCAGTTATTTTTGTTAAGAATCCAATGGTAAACAGTTTTAGATTTGTTAGATATTAATACTACAACGTAGTTTGGTTTGAAATTTCAAAATACAACTGAATTTTCAACTGATAAGCGAATTTCTTAAAAAACGTATTAAGTTAAGGTCCATACGTGATATATGCTCGAACCTTAATACCTCTATATTTTGGAAAGAATAGTTTATTATCCACTAAGCTATTTACCATTTTTTCTTATTATTCTATATGACGCATATCCACTTTAACTGAGGAGTTATACACCTCCTATTTCAAAAACAGTAGCGTTTAGCGATACCCATAAAGAGTAAATTAACAGGAGAATCTAAAGTTTTGGAAAAACAACGATTTTGTTCAGTGGAGGTGAAATGGTTGCCAATCCGCCGCTTCTATACTGCCGCCTTATTTAAAAATGAACATTTATGTTCAGAAACTAAGGTAATTTAATGTTAATTCACGGTATCGAGTTTGAAGCAGATATCGTTTCCGTTTAAAAGATATTTAAAATAAACGTTTAATTTTTAAAAACTTAATACCTTGTTTTGCCGAAACGGCTAAGTTTTGAGTGTTATTTTGATGAGAAGAATTCACAGTTAAAAACTGCGCACGCATTTGAAACATCCTCTTCAGGCAATTGAGGCGTCGAAAGTGTTGGGGCGCCATACAAGACATTCACCACTTTTATCGAAGCATATCTCGCTAGAATGTACAGGAGTAGATTAATTTAAAATTTGAGGGATACGTGCTTTTCAAAACTATACATGTGTCTATTTATCATCGATACATTACTAAAACATATGTTGCATTTTTAATGCCAGTGGATATAATAGTACCTATATTATATATCAAGGGATTAAGGTGCCTCTTTTAATCCCGAGAGAGAAGTTGATTTCTCGAGCTATAGCGAGAGATTAAGAAGCACTTTAGCCGAAGAACGTAAAATTGCATGATTTTGACATTGACAGTTCATTCGATTTACCAGTGTATGCTTCGCGGAAAATGCTATTTAAATTTTATTTGCGAACCGCTACAGTAACGCTTTCAGCAATATGCAATTTTAATTAGTTCATTTTTGTTATTGCCATGGATATACTTTATTTGTGCGGGATTAAGATTACTTTATCTCCCTTGGGACTAAAGTAAAATTTTAATCCTTTGAGATTAAAAATGTCGGCTTTAGACATGGAAACAAGTGACTAAATGTGGTGTTTGGGTCCCGAAAGTGAAAAAATATTTTTAAATATTTTATAATTATAATTACTTATAGCGTTTCCAATTTATAGCACTAACCAACACTAAAATGATGTAAGTGCATTTTAAGTGTTCGGTTTATAATTTCAATAATGCACTAAACCGGAGTTTCGGTTCGATGTATGATCAAAGTTTACATCTCCACGACACTTCTTAAAGTTTTACAGCACTAGGTGTAAAGTCTCGTACTGGTTTGGTATTATTGGCACACGAATTCAAAAGTAGAGATTATGGTATTTGTGATTTATTTGGTTTGGTTCCATATTCTGTGGATAAGTAGCTATAAAATAGCATAAATACTAATAAATTCAACGATTTATTAAAATTCTTGTCATCCTCATATTATGAAATATTAATAGAAATTAGTAAACAAAGAACTATTACAAAAATTAAAAATTTTGTAGAAAACATAGTGAATATTTTCAGAGATCATTACCCTTTTTTTTAAAAACAATTCTTAAAATAAGGAAAACCTTTAACAAATAGAAGACAATATTTAGGTTAGGATCCATAAAAAAAAATATTGTCTACTTTGTGGTAATGTTTACCGTAACACCAAAGAATTGCAACACTAGTGGTGTGACAACTGCACTTTTTTTGAGTGCATATAAATCGGGAACGCTATTAGTCATAGTCAGATAAATCATCGGTGTTTTCTCCCTCCTTTATTAAATAATTACTTAGTTACAAAAATTACTTTTATTTTATATGCTCTATTTATAATTAACACATCTTGTGATTTATTTTAAATAATTGTACGAACTGGATTTTTTTTTATAAGAGTTAAAACAAAACATAACAATTTTATATTTTACAAAATCTTCAATTTTAAAATTTAATATACTGAAATGGGGTCACTTGCAACTTTTCCGTACTGATATTTAATAAAATATAAAACAAACATTTCGATTTTATCAGTTTGATAATTAAATAACATTTAAAAAATTTTTAAATTACAAGGCGTTAATTTCAAGTAGGTACGTCATTAAAATTCCTTCACATTCGTGTTGCAAAACTACAAATTAATAAGTAGTATTTAATATATGCAAGCATAATAATTAAGTTGTTTAAAATGTATTACCTTATTACGTCTTCTATCTACAGCTTTCATTTTTAAACGAACGGCAGACCACGTTCACCTCAAAACAAACGTAACGGAAATAATCCACCACTTCAGTGTGAGCTGAGTTTATCAACAACTTATCGTAGTCTTACAGATAATTCGAGACCTTCATTGATTATAGAATTTCCTGATTATACAATAATCATATGCCCAATTTTAATCTAGGAAATTTATATAATGTATTGCTCTTTAGATAAATATCTTAAAATAGATAGAAGTGAGAATTAAACTGGATACCCAGGTACCTATGTACCTATAATCTTAGAAAGCCCTTAATTAAACATTAATTATTGTGAGACAATTTTTTATTTATTAAACATTTACAATAAATTTAATCGCAAGCATTACAGCACTGCTAATCAACCATTCATCAGCAATTAAACACTAAGCTTGAGCCCTCGTGTTCGTTTATGTCAAATACGTGATCTCCGCTTAACATAAAAAATTACATCCTGTTTGATCAAACTTTTTAATTCAAGATAACCAATATTAAAGTTATATTATAATTTTAATGTAATTTGTGATTGTGTAAAGCAAGTATGTTAGATCTTTCACAATTTTTAAAGCTTGTATGAAATTTTTCATGCGCCTACTTGCAGCATTCACTTATTAGGGAGGGATTCAAGTGGAAACTAAAATTGAGATCCTTTTTTAAAATTGAAAATTACAGTTATATACGAGTAGTACAATAATTTTTCATTGAAAATTGATTTATTGTTTTTCAAAATATTCTCCCTTATGATCTATACAATTTTGCATTTTTCCGAACCAATTGTAAAACTTTTTTGCCATTCTGTTTGAGATATCTCTAAAACATGGGTTTTGAACGCATCGGCGGCTTCTTCTTTCGACAAAAACCTTTTTCCACGCAATTTATTCTTGACGTTCGGGTACAAAAAGAAGTCATTTGGTACCAGTACAGTATGCGAATGACCGATTAATGTGAATTTTTGATTGTTCAAATAATCGGCTGTTAGACGAGATGTGTAAAAGTTCGCATTGTCGTGATGCAGAATGATCCTACTGCGTTTGTTTGTTTTCCTTATTTCCCTGAAGACTTCCGGCAAACAAATGGTGGTGAATCATTCAAAAGTGACCATTTTACGTTGCTATGAAGGCACTGTTGCCACATGACCAGTTTTTCCAAAAAAACAGGCGACCATTTGTTTCCAAATGCTTCGAGCACGAACAACTTTTGTTGGGTTTTGTGCATCTTGAAACACTCATACAGTCGACTACTGTTTTCTTTCCAGGTCTTACGCATATATCCATAATTCGTCACTTGTTACAATATTATATACGTCATTTTTCTCTAAAATTTTGTAAATTAATGTGAAATAATATAAATATCTTAATAAAACTTATTGGAAAATATCTCAAATTATAATATAACAAAATATAAATGCAATTAACGTCTATTTTATTGTGTTTCTTCTATATAAATAATGCATATATTAACCTGGCCACTGCAAATAATGAGGTGTTAAGCTATCGATGGGCTCAGTTATACCCAATCAGAACTTTTGGCTATCGAAACGTATCAACGGCTGCCAAACTCTGGAAGTTGGCCCTGTCAAGTTCCAGAAATGAATTGAATCAAAACTTGTAACAATCGGTTTCCCAAAGTCGTCTTTCTTACATCGACTTTGGCCATGAAAACATTTCCCTAAGTGGCTAAACATTGTAATGCATCTGTAACGCTTATTTAGTGATAAACGTGATTCTGATTCTTCTATAAAATACGCGCACCCCAAGAAATATTAATATTTATAAGAATAAAACTAAAAATTGTGTATAACATGTTTATTATTTGTGTAAGAAAAAGAACTTCCGAGAACGGGCATGTTAAATTTTCAAAATGTCAACACTTCCTTCACTTTGTAAGGAAGCCGATTTTCTTACACTAACTTTGGGTGTAAATGATTTTATTTTATACATACGGATAGATGGTAGATAATAGGCGAGTTTTCGCAACTACCAAGTAACAAAATTTTGTAACCTGGTTACATGAACCACGTTTTGGCGGATTATTCGAATTCAGGCAACAGTAAATGGCACATCACAAATTATTACCAGGTTACAATATGCACATCAGTAGATGGTTATAAAATCGGGTTACCGTTAGCTAACCCCACTTAACCTTTTTCACAGTTTTGTAGTAATACACTTACGAGTTATGAAGTTAGAAAACCTGCTAGTAACCAAATACTTCGCGTATGTCGTTTTGACGCTACATGTTACCAAAATTTAAATTTTCGTGTTACCATGCGTAACTTACTGTAACAAAAATTAGAAACAGTAAATGGAAAATTCTAGAATCATCTAGAATGTTTTCTTTGTAATAAAATAGATGATGAAATCCGCAAATGACTCATTGC
>JAHWXV010071311.1:0-10761 GCA_024586415.1 Phrixothrix hirtus
ATATATATATATATATATATATATATATATATATATTAAGGAGCTTACCGCGCTTGTGCGCAATAGCACCTAGTATTGAGAAATGGAACTTAGTTTACAAACCACAAACCAGTATTAATAAAACACCCTATAGATTGATTAATTCTAAATTACTAGATAACCGTGTGTAATTATTGCGTATTCACTATCTATATTAAAAGATTTCCAATTATTTTGATTTAAATGCCCACTTCTCAGGCATTACACTTGTTTGGAAAGTTTTAATAGAAAGTTTTACTTAAAATTTATTGTCTACGTCCAGTTTTACATTATACAGATAAACTACGAAATTGTCTTAAAATTTAATAAATTTAACAAATGATTCCCATTTCAAAACAGAAATCCTATAAAGAGCAAAATTAAGGAGTGCTCAAGTTGTATCTAAAACAAACGAATACATGTTGGTTTAACGTAACAAAGGCATTTATCCTGAAATAAATCGTTTATCTACCGTCTATGTGTCGCTGCTTTTAAGCAATGCATTAGCTGAACGCAGATTCTTAACCTTAAATAGATTAAAAAGGTTATCTTAGAAACGGGATAACCGAAGATAAATTGACTTTCCTTATTGTTCACAAAGAGGCTGTGCTAAATGTTCATAATGTTAGAGATCGCTTTGAGAAATCAATTCGTGCCAGATGTACCTATTACTTTACCTTATGTTTCGTTTACTTAATTTGTTATTAGTATTGTTTGTTCGAGAAGTTTGAACATTCTTCACAAGCATCGATAAATAAGTTTTTTTCCGATCGGGATTAAGAATTTAGTTTTGCTGATATTTGACAGGCTGTGAAGTAATACTTTTATTGTATCAGAATTAAAGCATTAAAAATAGTAAGGAAACATCAAATTTATTTTTTGTATAACAAGCGCATAGTAACGTGGTGATAATTAAAATTATTAATAATATGCAACTCAAAATTTAATATTTTTTAATACGCGAAAAAATTATTTGTTCAACAAGACACCTTAACTGAAGGTGTTAACCGCGGCAGTAAATCTATCAAGCATATAAATGTCTTACTGTAGAAGTTAGTTGCTGCGTAAATCGTTCATTACGCACCGCCATGCGGAAGATGTGAAATCGTACAGTTAGTGCATTAATAAATAATCTAGAAATCTAAACGACGCCAATGAAATATTAAAAATCTTTAAAAAATCAAATGTCTATATTTTAAAATTTAAAGAACGCTTAAAGTTATTTAAAAGAAAATTTAATGGAAATTTTATTTAAATTCCTCCCAATTTTATTTTAAAGTTAAATATTTAGAAATCTTGTAATTCAGCAGTTGATGTTTTCCACTTTACTAGCCCCAAACTTATTTATTTTAGTCCCTATGTAAATGGGTTCACAGACATTGTGATTTTATGATAGAACTGAGGACGTAAAATTTTCTAATTTAGGCTAATAATGCACTCGAGAAATTATCCCACCCAACTACATCTCGTGCTTAAAATCTTTTCTCTCTGCGTAATAGACTTCATCCCACTCTGGTTACATAATATACTATTTTGATAAACTTATCAAAGGGAAACCATTTGCAAATCATTGAAAACTGGGTATATTATGCATCTGCACTATTTTAACTTTGGGTTCTATATATTGTTCAGTAATTTTCCAATATCCGAAACTTAAAAATTTACTGAAACCTGTTATCCTGAAAACTCGGTAAAGCTTCATCTCCAAAACAACCATCTTATTTCGTTAAAATGGTTAATATCGCGCAGCCTTCGCTGATTATATCATATGTGTTTTATATTTTTGATTTTGGTCTGCATAAAGCAACTATAAGCGTTCCGAAATTAAATGGATCTACAAAAATGCATTAACCAGCCAAGGTTCCCGTTCTAAGCTGCAACATATTTTAAATTGCTTGTTTAGTACCTTACGATTTAATAACCTTTACGTGTTGTATAATTATTGTACCCCAGAAATTTTGTTGAAGTTATTACCTCACAAAGACGCTATAGGTCATTTTAAAAACAGATGTTTGTCAGTTTTCGATTGAGTAGTTTTATGTAATTGAATAAAAATGGTGTTACGAAATAAAATCTGTAAAAGGAAGGAAAGATGAAGAATTACAATTACCTATTATTTAATATATACGCTGCATCCTACAACCTATAAGTTAAGAATCGACATATAATAGAGCGCTCCGCCTGGCTAAATGGGTTAAAAATGAGGTACCATAACTGACGAATTGAAGCTAAGCGCCGACATACAACTGATGGTATTCATGACGTATTAAGGTGCATAATTTTAGGTGAAAGGGTTCTCTAAGTAACTAAAGTAATAAGATTACAATGATCCTAAACACCCTGTATATTACATTGCTATAAATATATTAAAAGTGTACTTTTAATAGTACTAAACTGATTTAAACAAATAAACATCTACATTGATGTGAAAATCATCTGAATCAATCCAACAAAAATGAAATACTTCTGAACAAGTATATTTTGTTATAGAGGGGGCGTTTTTATATTCGCGGAATAGAGGGGTTATTAAGGACGGCACTTGGTAAACCAATCCCAACGTCTAGCTTGATGTCGTATTACTATAAATACCGAACCGCATCATCATTGAATTAGCAGTGTTTCTGTGATTATCAATTAAACAAGTTAGAACGTGAAAAGCTTTTCAATGTGAGTAAAGTTGAATATCGTGCTATTATAAAGTTCTTGACAAAACAAGGATAACCAGTGCAAATCGTTACAGAAAAGATGTCAGTGGTTTACCAGGATAGAAAAACCATGATATATAAATGGCATAACCTGTTTAAACTAGGCAGAGAATCAATGGAAGACGATCCATGCACTGGACGTTCCATTGAAGTGACCATGTCAGAACTTGTGGAAAAAGTTGAAAAGTTAATATTGGAAGATGCACGGTTGGAAAAGAAACAACTTGCATAAATGGTTGAAGTATTAGATACAACCATTTTTAAAGTTGTGCACGATCATCTCGGTATGTCAAAGGACTGTGGAAGATGGGCCCTGAGAATGCTGACACCACCTCAAAAACACGAACGAATGGCATGTTCACGGGTGCTTTTCAAGCTCAGCAGGAAGATTAGGATAGAGTATTAAGTTGGATTGTTAAAGGAGGTGAAACATGGGTTCATAACTATGAACCTGAATATAAACAAGATTCAACACAGTGCCATAAAAAAGGTGCACCTCTGCCAAAGAAGTTTAAAGTGCAACAGTCAGCTGGAAAGCTCCTTGTGACCATATTTTGGGACACTGAAGGAATCCTGCTCATTGACTACAAAGAAAAGGGTGTCTCTATAACGGGAGAATATTATGCCACACTTTTAGAAGGACTAAGGGACTCCATCAAAGGAAAGAGAAGAGGAAAACTCGCCAAAGTTGTGCTGCTTTTGCACAACAACGCGTTCGTTCATCGAAATCGAGTTGCATAAGCTGCTCTGCACAGGCAGAAATTAAATCATCCACTGTACAGTCCAGACCTGTCCACCGGTAATTACTATTTATTCCCGAATATGAAGAAAAAACTTCTAGGAAAAAAATTTTCGTTCGACAATGAAGTAAAAACTGCAGTAAAGGGTATTTTGAGGACAAAATGAACTATTTTTTTCCACTGGTATAAATAAATTAATTACTAGAGCTGAGAAATGTATTAGAGTTAAGGGAGAATATAATTCTCTGTTTTTATTTACCTTCCTTACTCCTATTCCGCGAATATAAAAACGTACCTCGTATGTTAAAATCCACCAAATTTAAGTATTTGAGACAGTTATTAAAATAATGCCATATTCAAAAATAAATATAATAAAATGGAGAAACGTTCTAAAGTTTATAATTATATCACACTGATTTTTCTAAACGCACGAAGGTCATAAATACCTGGATAGTTAAAACCGTTAAAAGTTGTTTACTGTTTAACACGTCCGGGACGCGATTAAAGGAAATGCAGTTTGATTTAAAATTCCAGTTAAAATTCGAGATTTGCTGATAGGAAGCCTGGTCTGGCAGAAACAGTACTGCGAAGTAAGTGTTAGGCCCCACTACAAACCTTTCGAATGCCCGTAGTGATGAGATCTTTCGAGTTCTAGCAAATAATTTGTAATAATAGGGAATTGCTTTAAAACGCGAATATTATCGCCAATATTCAGGTGTTCATTAACCTTTTACTGAATGCTATTTTCCAACACATTGTTCAAAAACGAGTTTCGAATAAAATACTCTTGAAATTTAATAATATGTTAAATACAACTTCTCAAATTTTCTTTTCGGGGTTATCAAAAAGAAATAAAGGGACGCTTATGCAGCCTTCTATTTACATCAAAGCTTGATTTCGATTAACTAGAAAAGCACTTTTTAACTAGTTCGGATTAAAATAAGATTATAATAGTATGTTATAAATCAAGGGACTAAAGTGCTTGTTTTAATCCCGAGAGAGAACGTTTATTTCTCGAGCGATAGCGGTGGAAATTGTCTCATGAGAGATTATAAAGCACTTTTTGTCGGAGGTAGATACATTATTTTTTGCACTTTTGAAATATTTGAAATTAAAAATGGCGAAGAAAGTAAAATTGCATTACTTTGATCATTCGATTTATTAATGTATGCTTCACGGCAAATGATATTTGAGTTCAATTTACGAAGCGCTCTAGAAAAGCTTTCAGCAATATGTAATTTTGATTGGTTAACTTTTGTTATTGCCATGGTAAGCTGGATTAACTTTACTTTATCTTCCTTGGGACTAGAGTAAAATTTTATTCCCTTGAGATTAAAAGTTACACTTCAGTCACGGAAGCAAATGACTGAAAGTGGAGTTTTAGTCTGAAAGTGCAAAAAATTATTTAAAACACGTTGGCGACCGGCATAAGGCAATAACGCTCTGCACCTGTGTACCAATGTGCATTATGTTTAGGTTTGTATTTATTTTGTTGTATTACAATACGGAGAACATTCTGTAGGAAAACCTTTGTTAAAAAGTATGATTACAGTGCGTGAGTCACAAGTGACGTTCATGTACCTAGTGAAAACAAATTTTTCCTATGTACCATGAGTATCACCGTTGACTTCTGCGTGTTTTCTATGTATAACTTTACAAATTTGTTATTAGTTGTGTGTTCATATTTGTGAATACATGTGATAGTTCGCTAGAATATTTTTTAAAGTGCTTTTATTTAAAAATGTATTGTTCTACATTTTATAGTAAAGTCATAACCTCAAAAAGGGACACTAATGTTTCTGACAATAAATCAACTAATCCTTAACCCAGTATATACTAATTATTTACATTTATGTAGGTTATCAATTGTTATGCTTTTGTATAAGTAACAATTCAGATACTTCTTCTGAAGTATACGCGAGCAGCAGTGATGAATATTTTCCTAATAGAAGTGAAATTGGCAAAGAGTTTGAAAAAAGTATCTAAAATAAAGTAGACACAGATACTGTAATTCCAACACCGCTGCATATTATAACTAGTACGAGTGTTTGAGGAAATGTAATAGGTAAAAGTCAACAGGATTTTCCTTTCACTGATTATTCTGTTACGAAAATTATAGCATCACCAGATAATCTAACGCCATTTCGAATATCTTCAGAATTAGTAAAGGACACAATGAAAAAAACTAGAATTGAGGAATCGGTAATCAACCTGAAGCCATCCTTTTTTATAATAAATGCAAGCTGGGTATCGACAGAGTACGGGCAACTGTCGTAAAGTCCTTAATAATTTTTAAAGAAATTACTAAAAAACCTGTGCACTTATCTGAATTTCGATAATTATTGATTCAAGAGATGGTTTCTTCAAATGTTAACAATTGCCTTGCTATACCACAACTGCGAAACTTCAGCTGGAAATAACAAAACAACGCCACACCGACAACCTGTAACGTTTATATTTCACAATATGTACAAATGTGACTTTTACTTTGCCATGGGTCAAACAGCATTTAAAGCCCTAAATATGGTCAGATGGACTTATAAGGACTTCCCAAGCGGATTTACGCTGACTAGCTCGCACGAGGCGTGGATTCTCAGTTAACATATGATGTTTTGCGTGGCAGCTGCTCGGGAAGAGCTATACTTCATGAAATCTTCGTAAATATTAAAAAAGGCGTCACAAGCTTTATTTGGGAAAAACAGCTATCTTAGTCAAAAAGCTAGAAAGGAGTAGGACAGCACTGGAAAACGTTAATACAGATTTACTGCGGTCACAATCGGGTCGAAGTTGCTCATCAAGTGTACTTTCATCAGTGAATCGTATAATTTCCGCAGTACCAATTACCTGCGCATTCAACAGGATGACTTCTGGAGATCGTCAGCACAAATTATTACAAGTTCTTACCTTATAGTTACCTGAAAATAATTTAAACTAAATCTAAGTTAACCTATAGAAATAAAAGAGTTACTAGATTTAACAAACAGTATAATGCGTAAATTTAGCAATGTTAAGACACAAATAAAATAATAATTTACTAAACAAGTTATGTTAAACTAAATTTGGTAGGATCCCCCGTATTAAAAATTAATTTCTAGACCAAAAATCTCACAATACCATTTAACATAACTATATTGAGGTCACATGCATGTATTCAAACGGTGGATAATCAATTTATAAAATCTAATCCATGCGGGTCACCCTGTATATAAACGTTTAACAATTAAAGGTAATTTCAAAACTAATAACAAGTCAAACAAAGGTTAAGGTATTCATTTTATGGTTAAGGTGTTTGCAACAACCTCCAAAGGCAAATTGAAGTTTATTAAAAATTCAATTCATTTCACTTTTACACTTATATGATGGCCCCCTGACGGTAATAAAATAATTTGATGAAAAGGATGGACTAACGTTGAAAATAGATGAACGGTGTTTTGAACGAATCAAGAGCTTTTCTTTATGTCTTAACTGAGGCCATTGTGATCTTCCCTAAAGGAATTCTTTCAACCAACAATGGCGCATATATGCTGTTAATGGTTCCCCACAACGATCCCCTAGAACGGGTTATCTTGATAACTTTCTCGCATAGTTAGCAACGGCTAAAATAAAAGGAACACTACACAGCCGTAACAGGTTGACTTGAATCAAAATAATCGTGGCCCTCTTCTGATTTAAAGAAAAATTTATTTTAACTCAACATATCCGAAACGTTCTACGGTCTTAAAAATTCTCTCCCTTTGTTTTCAGGGATTAGGACGCTATCCATCAAAACCGGAAACGGAAAACTGTTCACGTACAGAAAACTATCCAATCACAAGATTGAATTTCAAGCTAACCAATCGTATGAATTCTCAAGACGCGCTCGAAAAATTACTCGTCAACGAAATCCACATGGCAACTAACGCTGACGTCATGCCTACTAAGAATTACAAAATTGCGTCATCTTTGTAAACTTTACAAACATATTTTAGCTGACCATTTTAAAATACTAGTTCTTATTAGAAATTATTCTCAACCAAACTGAAATAAATAACTAACATAGGGTTTCATTATTTTAAAGCAATAACAAAGATTTTGAAAATGACGGAATTAAAAATAAGATTTCTTATTAAACTAAATACCAGAAATTAATTTATGTTAAATTAAAATTTTAAATGATGATATCGAAGGTTATAGGTTACAAAGCATACGGCGTGCATTCAAGAAAGGTTGACAATTATAATTTACCCAAACGTATATTAATTAATTTTCATGTATTATATAGATTGATACAAAAATAAGAAGGCGTTTGACAACTTCAATGTTCAAGGTAAAATACATATTATTTTAAATTAATAAAAATTATTTCGGTCTTCAAGCGAGAACTCGAACTTCTTCCTATTTTAAAATACTTTTGATCCCTTTGTCAAAGAGGCACCGGTTTCGTAAAAAGTGCTTTTTCGCCAACCTTGAAAAGGCACATGTGCAGTTTCTCTTCAATGCGCTTGTCTGCCGACTACGCAAGGTAAATTGTTATACATTCGATTTTGTCCACTTCGAGTGTGAATACACCAGTTGTTTAAGTTTTAAAGTGTAAATTCTGTAGCCGTTGGGGTTGAAAACCGTTAATATAACGGGTGAGAATTTATTTTGCCTTTTTGTCAATTGATCTTAAATTTACAATTAATTTCTTGCTTATAGTTTTCATAAGGGTCTAATTTTTGTGCTAGATTTGGTTGTTCTATGGACATGTGGGCCTACGAAGACCACTTGTCCTGACGTGGGTGTGCCTTTGGACGTGACTTCTATAGTTCATCTCGGTCAAGTCACCCAGAAGATTGTCCTCGTTAGGCACCGTCCAGTTAGCTGTTATGAATACTGTTGAGTGAGCTTCATGCTAATTTCGCATTGTTAATGGAATAAAATATTACTTGAATACTTGAATGCTAAGTCAGATAACTTCAATTAATAAATTTTCATGTTGCATTCAGTAACATGCACTCTTAAAATACTTTGTAAAATAGTTAAATTTGTCATTTATTAAATATTCTTTGTTTTTGACTTGAACTTAATTTGCAGTAGCATAATTGTAATTTTGTAATATTAAAATACTTTATATAGTTCGTTTCGCAATGCTTACGCATCGTATAGTTTCATAATACTCATTTTTACTATCAGTAGTATTTAAAGTTATTTTCCGCTTTAGTAGGACAGTATTGATGGGTTGATAAATTTATTCAACTTTATAGCTTTATCATTTGCATCAATTAAATTTAATTTTGTTAGATAGTATTTTCTTGTCGACTTAATAATTACCACTTTGATTAACTCTTTCTCACTTTACATTTAAAAATCCGTAATTCATATTTAAATATTAGTATATTATTAACTAAGTTTATGTAAATAGGTCTCACGAAAGCTGTACGATCCTTTTAGGTAATTGCATATTTTTATTCGATTCTAAAGACATAATGTAATTGTATGAACTTGCGTCAATTGTGCACAATCTACGTTTTCGGGAACTCATTTTCTTTTATTTTATTTGGTACGTTTAATTACTCTTGCAGCTTTGCAGATGTCTTGTCTTAATTTTACAATTTAAATTTATATTAGGGTCTCGTAATACCTATGCGGTATATGAATTTTGCAATTATAAACATTAAGTTTAGTGAAAAAATAGTATTTATAAGAATCGCCTTAGACGAACTAGATTTTAAGGGTAATAGCGCACGGACGATATTTTTCATAAACTAATTTTAGTTGCATGATTTACAAATCGTCCGATAATACTTACCTTCGCGCACGGGCGATGAACAATCGTCATTATTTTTCTCGTTTTCGAAATCAACTTCAACGAAATAGCTTGTGTAGCTGCTCTAATTTTAAGAAAAATAAGCTGTAAACGACTGTGGATGCATCCGCATGTTAATGAATGACTGTTAAATAATACATTTTGTAAAAAGTGTGCTCTTTTGCGCAATTATCCTCTAAAATTTTTTAATTACTTTAGAATGAGTAGTGACAATTTTGATAAACTAATTAGTTTAATTGGCTCTCGTATTACATATCAAAATACTTCAATGCGTTGTGGCGTGCCAGAAGAGGAAATATTGGCTGTAACATTAATGTAAAACACACATTTACACTCAAGTATTATCATTTTATTTTATGTAATAATTATTGAGTTACATATTTTATTAAATTTAATTCAATATTAAAATTGAAGAAATTTCTGAGCTGTTATCTTCCCATGAGGTTAATGTCGCCGCTGGTGTTTGTGGTGACGAAATATTTTGGCCATAATCATATTGTGGATCAAAATTTGTAACATAATTTCTGAAATTATTATTAGACATTGAAGTATTTGTATGAACGTGACTTGTAGTAATCTGTCCATGTTGTTCGTGCACAGTACTTCCTGATAATTGTTCTCTTCGCATTGCGCTCATTATTTCCGGTTGGGCAACACATTTTTGGTCATTGTAAAATTTTCGAAATACTGGAAGCAGTGATAGAAGAAAATACTTATCCTCATCAATTTATTTCTCTTCGTCCTTCTTTTCTCATAATAAGTTTAAGAATGATTCTTCGTATGATGACGTGAGTGCCTTTTTACGTAATCTTCATTTGTTCGAAGGAGTTACTGGGGATGAAGAAACCGGTGTTATATCTGTTTCATCTGCATCACTTTCTTCTGCTGACTCTGCTTGTAAAGTTAAATTACTTGATGTTTCTCTGCCCTCAATCGAATCGCAAAGGAAAAAGAAGCTGGCCGAAATAAATATATTTCTTTTTAGCGCTGCTACCTGAAGGGGCCTTTTATGTTGATTATATTCTCTTCTAAAGGTTGTTCTTAAATTTCTCCATTTACTCTGTAATTCTTTATCTGTAATAATAGAGAATTTTAAATTTTTTCAATTTTAATGTCTATTCTATTAATACGTAAAGTTTAATATCAAAATTTTTTGCAGGAATTTGGCATCGGGAAATAGTTTGATGTCTTTACATTACGAGTTCCATTTAGGACACACAACAATACGAGAAATTGTCCAAGATACATGTGAACGAAATTGGGATTGTTTGTCACCTATCTATATGCCTCGATTGGACCGTAATGCTTGGCTTCGAAAAGATAAAGAACTTTATAAGCAAACACAGCTTCCAAATTGTATCGGAGCCGTAGACGGCAAGCATATAAAATAAAAAAAACAGATTTAATTGGATATTTATGGAAACTTTCACAGTTAGTATTCATAATTAAAACAATTTTTGGTTTAAACTGCGTAACTTTAATTAAAAAATTAAACGTTTCGAAAACTATT
>JAHWXV010071322.1:0-12080 GCA_024586415.1 Phrixothrix hirtus
AGTAATGATGACCCTGAATGTCCCAAATAGGCAACCCAATTTACACTTTCATAGGTCGCTATTCCAATACAAAAACATATATACATGATTTGTCATATTTCCAACTGTCAATAATTGGGTTGTAATATTTAAACTACTACGAGTATAATGAATTACTAGTAAAATTAGTACTTACCTTTGTTAAAGGAATTTTTTAATAAAGCATAAAATAGCAGGATATAAAATGAAGACGAAGTTAACTGGAAAAAATCAATAAAAATATAAATTATCTATTAAATAAACCCCTAATGTAAATTTTGCCCAAAATGTCGACATCTGATTGTTACGCAGGCTGCAGTTATGTTTAAAAGCGATTATTGTACACGCCATAATGTTTCTGGTGTTATTGACCTACATCATTCTGTAATTTTTTCCTTTAAAGCAACATTAGCAAGCGGAGTTAAAAACACTTGATAGCACACCCCAAAGGAAAAACCCTAAAGGGCTGATATCGGGACTTCGTAGCGGCCATGGATTAATCGAACCCCCTCCACACGACTTACACACATAGATATACATATGTGAAAATGTCCACAGGTCATTAAAAAATTATTTACGTTTATTTTGGGAACGATAATTGCAACGCTTACCCATCCAAGTTACGTGACATGCAAAACACTGTTTAATTTAAGTGATTTTCGTTAATAACTTGCTTCAACTTATTTTTCAGGAAAACCGCTAAGTTCACGTAAAACATAGCAAAGACGTAAGAAGCGTAACAAGTTTTAAAAAAATTGTTTTAGATGTTTTCGAGAAAATCGCAAAAAGCTTAAAAATAGCAAGAATAAAGTGACACTTCCGGTCATTAAATTTTAACTAAATTCTTAACGTCTCATGTAAGTAAGATAGTTTTTGGTTTCAATATGATGATGTTTTTAAGATATGTTGTTCACAACTAATACTTCAAGTACTTCCGGTTACTCGGTTTTCTAAAATTTATAAAGGAAACTCCTTAATTAATGTAAAACTAAATTAAGTAGTTAAGAAATATATTAATTTTTAAAAAAACGTTAGATATGTAAATGACCGAAGTAAAATGATAATTCCGGAAATGTTATTTTAACCAAATTTTTGATTTTGCGGGCTAGGGCAATTATGCTCTTAAATAGAAATTTTCATTTTTGCAAGGCTTTAGTTTCGTAGTTATTTTATTCATATTTAATCGTGCAATTACTTCCGGTTACTCGATTTACGGAAAATGTTTTGAGAAGCTTCCTAGATACTTCTAAAGGGGATTAAATGACTAAGAAATAAAGGAATTTTAAAAAATATCATTTCAACTAATTTCGAGAAAATATCTAAAAACAAAAAATTTCGAAAATATCTAGAAATGACGGAAACATAGTGCTACTTACGGCTATTCGATTTTAACAAAATTGTCAATATAGCACACTAAGGCCATTATAACCCCAACTATAAATTTTCAATCAGCTAAGGCTTTTGATTTCATAGTTATTTTATTCAGAGTTTACAGTAAAAGTACGTCCAGTTACTCGAACTATAGAAAATTTTCTTAGAAAACACCTAAATTATTTTAAAGGGCGTTAAATGGTTGAGAAATAGAGTAAGTTAACAAAAATCGTTGCAGCAGATTTCGAGAATATCTCAAAAAACCAAAAAATTGGCTAAGATAAAGTAAAGTAAAGATTATCCGATTTTAGTGAAATTGTTGCGGCCGCATGCGACGATTGATACAAACTCAAATACAACATTTTGTTTATATAAGACGTTTCGTTTTTGATTTATATTATTTACACATACACGCACGCACGAACGACCGCAAATGCGCATTCAACACACCCACACACGCACACGCACACACACACGCACACATACACACGCTCATACACAAACATTCACACACGCGCGCACCCGCACATACACGTGCACGCACACACATACGCGCACGTACATGCGGACGCGCACACGCACGCACACGCGCAATCACACGCGCACGCACGCGCAAACAAACGCGCATGCACACGCGCACGCACAAGCGCACGTACAGGCGCATGCACACGCGCACGCACACGCACACGCGCATGTGCACGCACACACGCACACACACACCCTCGCACATGCGCATGCGTACGCCTACGCACACGCGCACGCGCATACGGATGCACACTCGCATGCACACGGGTTCGCACACGCTCACGTACACGCGCACGCACACGCGCACTCACACGCTCACGCACACGCGCACGTGCATGCGCACGTACACGTACACCCACACACGCACGCGTACACACGCGAACACGCCCAGGTACACGAACACGCACACGAACACGCACACGCACATACACACGTACATTGACACGCACACGCACACACGCACACGCACACACATACACACACAAAGATAGCTATTTCCAAAAACCTGGTTTTCCTGCTCCGTAGATCCGAAAACGTGTATTGCCCCTAAAATTTCGACATCGAAAATAAGTCAAAAACAATACTCTATCTTTTATCTTATATTTCATATAGGCTAGGATAAAATAAAAATCAACTATTGATATCTATGATTTAATAGTTGGCAGTAGTTGTCTGGATCTAAAGTATCTATGTTGTCTAAGAATTTAAAGTGGCAAGTAGAAACCGCGACATTAAAGCATTGCAACTAAATTATATTGGTGAACTAACTTATGGCTCTTGATAATGCTTGCATTTATCAGAAGCGTCATCATTTTGAAAATTATCACTAAATTAGTTCATTCTTTTATAATAACATATGATTTTTCACATATTTAATGTTTCGTATTTTAAATTAAAATCGGTAAACTGACTTTTGGACCACCTGCTATGTCGTCGCTTGGCCTATCTGTAAGTATCATTGAGGGCATATTTGTATAGTTTTTAATAATATTTGAATACTCTACAAAAATTCACGATCTCTGCAACTGCTTGGGCTATATAAGGAGTTACTCAAAATCGTATTTCTTCAATAGTTCTATCTTATAAAACACCGGCAGTAAATTATTTTTTTAGAAGTTCAATTTATTTGCATACTGAAGTTATTTTTATGATTTGTTCAAGGTATAAAAACCCAATCAGTTCAAGCAGCATCTTAAGAAGTATAAATAAATTACTACATCATTGCACACATTTTGTAATTTTTATTTAAATTTACAAATTTAGTTATTTTGTAATGTAAAATGTTATTGTTACAAAATTGTTCATAAACTCTGTTCACGTCTTTGTCCTAGCTCAATTTTTGCTGAATGTAAATTCAATATTTTGCAAGTATTAGTATAAAGAATAATTTAAAATACAGTTATTAAATGAGCAAAGTATAAAAACGTTAATGGTCTAATGTGTAATTATACGTAAATTAATTAATGGAGACTCGATTTCAATTATCCGCTTCATTATGCTTACATTCAACTATATAATTGATCTGCTCATATGGCGTTAAATCAATATACATCTGCATCCTGTGAACACGTGAAGCATATTGCCTCTGCATGGATATTTAAAAATAATCTAAAAGTTACCAGGTTGGCATACGTAGCTTTTCCGCAAATTTTGCAATTATGTCCTTAATAGTTATTGAACTTCTTAATTACCATAATACCGCATTTTTTCGGTTCTTTATTTTTCTGATCTACGCTATGCATGTTGTATATATTAGATTAACTAGAAAAGCATATGTATGTAACTACTACATGTTTATCTCATATGATAAATGGATGTTTAGTTTTTTGGATATTAAGGCAATTTATAACATTTCAGAATCCATTAGTAAAGTATTTTCTTCCTTGTGTCCTCGAATGGCGTTAAGACTAAAATAAGTGTACATACAACTTTCTTAATTAATTCTGCTATACAATTATTAACAAAGTTAGGATACTTACAGGTATGTGTGTGAATATATTCATATAGCCTTGTTAAAAAGAAGTAACTAGTTATATTAACTGAAAATCTATTCTAAAATTAATAACTATTTTGCATTCATTTTGTAATACATGGTACATAACTTTATTAAAATCTTCTGTCACAAAATAAATTCTTGCTAATATTTAGGTTTTTCATTTGTGTTGGATCTAACTGAAATTTTATTTATAAATTTAATATGAGATCCTTGAGCGCACTCGTCCATCAACTAAATTTATTATCTGAATGTCAGAACTAGTTTATTTGTTGTAAAAATAAAATGCCACTGCCTTCAGCGATGATTTAATAGTCACGTTTACAAAATAAATTGGTAACAAACGAGCTAGGTTGTTTGATATTAAATTCAAACCAAATGCCTATTTTTCATATTAATTAAAACGGCATTTTCCAGAAAGGAATTTACAAAATCGCAGTTTCTTCTTCAAGTCAAATACATTTGAAAAATCGCATTTAATTATATGAATAACTGCTAGGTTAAATTTGATTCTAGTAAACTAAGCAGCTTTGTAAGCGCATCTAAAAATATGAAGACTTAAATGTAATTTGGGATCACCCTATATATAGGAAGCATCAACATTATAAGACATATAAAATACCCATGTTCTTTCAATAACGAAACCTACAAATAAGGATTTTTTTATCATTAGAAACTCTGTTTATAAGAAATAACTTTTGAAATCCTCTGATTTTCAAATGTAAAATAATTCAATTTCAACTGCTTACAAATTCAGGTTCGTTTCTAAAAATATCTGGCAACCGAGAATCTCTCCCCTTACCCCGATAATTTGAAGGCTAAAGAAACTTCTTATCCAGCATTTATTAAAGTACCGAGCTCTCAAATACATGTACGCCTAGCGTAAAGTGTCGTAGCCGTCCCAGAATAATACCTTCGAGTTAGTTACCCGTTTTTGTTCATCGTAGGTCTAAAATCAGAAAGAGTTCAGGCTATCAGGCTCTCCCGCCAATCAATTAGCAGTGGGCCAAGAGTTCGCCATCCCGTCCAGTTGGTTCAAAACAGGTTGTTGGACGCTTGACAAGTATCTTCGATACGATCAATTTCTGGAAACCCTAACTAACAACATTTTCCGCTATTAAAGGTACCGAATCCATATTTTCATTAATTTACAAATCACTGGGGAAGTTGCTCGCGACAAGTGATATTGGGACACTTCAATCTTAATTTATGTAAACTTGCTTATTTAGATTTAACGTAAATAAATGATTATTGCTTAGGGCCACCTTGAGCTGAAGATGGGGTCAATAGTTCGTTTTCGATATTTTGTCAATTAAGTAATTAATTATACGATATCTAAGTATTTAGTTTTTGGGGATCCCTACTTTTTCATTATTTATCTTAGAATAAGGACTTTATTGCTATTGGGGAATTATTTATACACATTAGTGCAAATTGCATGTAACTTTTATTTCCGTTACTTATAATTATTTATCTAAAAAGGTTTAATATCGTTCTTATTTCAAATATCTAATAATTGTAGGAACGTAGTCTAATATTAAATTGCCTTACAGGAATGTAATAGGTTTAAGTATTTAATTAACGCGCACATATTGTAAAGTCTGATGTAGCATTTATAGCACGACTTCTGCAGTGGCGTGTAAGAAACTAAGTTCTTAATAAGTACCCCGAGTACAACCATTTCCTGCACGTTTGGAGCATAACGACCTTGTCCGTATCCTCCAAAGTTTTCTTTTAATAACTACCGTACGTCTAAAGATAAGGTGGCGCCCAGAAATATTACGACTTTTACCCAAATTGTGACTTATAAAAGCCGTTCTAAAATTCAAGTTCAATTTCTACGAATACAACTTTAAAACCCCCAATCTCCACTGGCGCTGCCGGAACAACGAACTCTTTCAGAAACCAAAACGGTATTAACCTCTACCACACAAGAGGCCTAAGACCTATCCAGTACACTTATAGCTTTTCTAATAAAAACTTACTTGTTAACGTATTTCTAAAGTTAAATTTTTTTGCAAAAAAAAATCCCAGTTGTATGACGAGTGTGAACTTGACCCAACAAATATTGCCCACGTTAACCAAACGTTTACATCAATTTATACTGCGTTAGTATTCTTTGCAGGAAAAGTTTGACACATGTACACAATTTGTTACGTTTTTAATACAAGCTTCGAAACGTTGGTGAAGTTGTTATCTACCCGACATATGTTCGAAATTTTTGTATTGGTTAGTATTCCATTAGTATTCTTCGCTCAGCGCTTTTCGATGTTTGTGATTATATAATTACTCTTTTAATAACAATTTCACAATTCCGGGTCAAGTTCACGTTTAGCTGACAAATTGATCTACATCGCTGAATCATTCGTATGGGTTACTAATATTTTTATGTTGTTCGCTCAAAAAATGTTAACGTTTGTACTTATTTAGTTACCCATGTGATTATGATTTAAATATAAAGGCGAAGTTTATGTTTAACTATTAAATTGTTGCTCAAATTTGAAATTTTAATGTCTCCTAACATAATTGATCAACACTTTTTATCCAACGTTTATACTAAGCTGTCTACTCTAAAAATAATAAACACACTATGACGGGTTCTAGCTTCAACTGACGGATATAACATTCGTTAAACTATTTAAGCCCTCTTGAACCAAGAATGGAAAGTAAGGATAGGTATAATCAGGCATGGTTCTAGAAAGAGATGCGAAGATGGAAGTGAGTGGAAAAACTACCGCGGCATTTACTTCATCTCGTTTTCTTTTTATGTGATTAAGATGCCGATTGAAATGCACTAGATGCCTTAGGAGGGTGGTTTGTGAAAAAGGCGGAGTGCCATCTATTATTCAATAGCAGATATATGTATTAGTTGGTAACTCAGTTTCACTTATCATATGATCACAGGTAATGTTACAACTCACTGTCAATTCATACTTTGTATAGAAGGTATTCGATGGCGATATATAAGTGCATCGTTTCAAAATGGAAAATTTTAATTTAATCGCATTCTTTGTTAAATAAAGTTTCACAGTAATGAAAATTTATACTGAAGTAGTAAATGTAATAAGAGAATCTGCTCTTACAAAACCAATGAATTGCAAGGTGCACGTAAGTTTCAATGTGGTCGCACAAGCATTGAAGGCGTTATCCACAGCGGGTACCCAAAAATACAACAACACCAGAAACCGTTCAGAAATTTCGTAGTTGGTAATTGCATAACTACCGAGTAAAAGAGCGCAAAATTGCTGAGGTGATAGGCATTTCAATAGAGTGCGTATGGTATTTTTTACATAAAAAATTAAATATGAAAAATATATGTGTAGGTTGGGTGCCACATTTGCTAACAATTGGTCATAAACGCATTCAAGCGCAAGCTTCTCAGAAGTATTTGAATTGTTTGAAGAGGAATAGAGTCTGTTTTGTGCATCGTTTTATAATTATGGATGAAATATGGATAATTATTACACGAAAGAAACTTAAAAACAGTCGAAACAGTGGGCGGAGGTGGATTTCTCTGCGCCAAAGAAGGTAAAGTCGATTCAATCGCAAGAAAGGCGTGGTGGCTGTTTTCAGAGATTCAATCTATTTTAATGATAGATTATCTTAAGAAATGTAAATAAATAACCACAGAATATTATGCAAGGCTATTAGACCAACTAAATAAAAAAAACTTCGTGAGAAAAAGGCCGGTTTACAAAATAAATGAATAATTTTTCAGTAAAACAATACCTCTAACACAAACGTGTTGTTGCGATAAGAAAACCTAACGAATTAAAATATGAATTGTTGGAACGTCCATCCTATTCACGAGATTTGGCGTCACATGACTTTCGACTGTTTCCAACACTAAAAACATTCCTTTTCGTACGATGAAGAAATGTTTGTTGCCGTAGAAAGGTATTTTGTAGGCTTTCCGGAAAGACATATCAGGGATGAGCTAACTTATTGGAGCTGCGCTGAACTAAGTGCTTTGGGATTACTAGAAACCTTGTGAAAAATAGAGATATTTCAAATACTATAACTTGTTTTTTATCTCCATTCCGTGAACTTCCCAAGCACCCTCGCACAATAATGTTAAAACAAAAAGCTTTTAATCAAAACTCATGCATAGAGAACTTATTATAAATATAACTGTACAGATTTACGAAGAGTTGATTTAAAATGTTAATCACTCAATTACTGTAAATATAGTGAGATCGAAAAGAAAACTTTTACGGTCAACTATATATTTATTGAAACATGTTTGCGCATAATTGAAATTTGAATGAAACATTATTTCGGTATATTAGAAACCTTAAATTGCGTTCACTGTGTCGAAATGTTAACAACAGAACACATTTGTTTCAGAGTTCTGTTTCCAGAGGGGTATTGAACTAAATGGTGACTGAAAGCTTTTTCTAACTAATTCCATAAGCCATTTCGGGTAAACCTAATTTACCAACATATTTATTCATGTGTTAACTAACTATAAACTAGAAAAACCGACAACTCAAAAGAAAAACCACAATTTAAAGTGCTACAAAACGAACAGCTGAAGTTGCTAGAAGTTTGAGAACAATTGTGAAAGCAACAGAATTGTGCCGCCGCTCATATAGCAAACACAAAAATCAAATTTTTCTAATAGTTTTATGGTCAAGAATATATAGTAAAATGTCTGAATGATTTAAGTCGCCAGATCTGGATTTCTTTTCGTTTTAGGTTTCGAAAAACACTGTTTACAGAAGAATTGAGCGATAAGTCATGAAAAGCTTAAATTGGGTTCTGATAACATCAAAAACGCGTACGTCTATGATTAGGGAAGCATTTCATTTGCTTTTGAAGATAATAATAAAAGGTCTCAACTTTGGCTTTATACGGTAGCAATTCAAGATAAACGGTTTTTGAATCAGAGCGTCCTATTATACACTTTTTCGATCTTACTGCATTTATATATCATTTTGGAATCAGAGCATCTTGATATAGATTGTTTTTATCTCGCTGTACTTAAATAGTCGTCCTTTTATATAAATTTGAATTATTATAAAAATAAGATTAACTGAAAATTTTTTCAAGCCATTGCAAGTATTCTTTTTAGGTGCCAAAATGATGTTACGACACCAACAACGTAGTCTGGAGTGTATCGATACTTTACCAAACTTTCAGCAGTGATGTTAATCAAGGGCCGGCGGGAATATAGCGTTGGAATACCTTACTAGGTAAGTTAAAGTCGAAAATTTGTCGACACCACTAATTTCAGTCACAACTTCCAGGTATAACGAAATACCCTATATATAAGATGACAAGCAGCCTTATCTGAAGCGGAAACGGAGTTCTTCGGGTGACGACACAAGTTGTGAAGCTAAAGAGGCTAATATTAAAAGTGTCGGTGTTATTGAAACAATTTGTTGAAGTACTAGACGAGAGGTAGTACACTTTGACTACTCCTGTATATAAATAAGTCATCATAATCGATAGGATGACACTTAATAACTACTAGCGACCAAGAAGTGAACTTAAAGCAGTATTTGTAACTAAAGATGGAATTTTTCGTGATTCCACCCAGCACATGAAATAATATTAATTGGCTAAGCGTTTGTAAGCGATTGTAATCTAACCATTCTCATTAATTAAAAGTAAGAAAATCAGTGTATAAATAAAATATCACTTAAGTTATTTCTGTGCAGTAAGAGCACAATAAAATTAATGACAAGATTAATAAATTTTGGGAAATAATTCAAACGCACGCATAAATATACGGGCAAGCACATCTGTATAAACAATTAATCAAGTCTTAGAACTACAGGAGAGTAGTGGTGAGGTATGCAAGTTTTAATCTCTCACAACTATATAAGTTGTTTAGCACGGTGATGTCAAAGCCAGGTTTAACTGACCGGAATTTTCTTACAGTAAACATAGGTAAAATATTTATCGCGCTCAACTATGGTAATTAATATAGTCAATGATGCAATAATTTGGTTAATTCTAAATAGATATTTGGTCAGAAAAATTCTATAGTAACAAGATACTAATTATACAATATAACCAAACAGTCTAGGTCTACAGTAGTTCGTAATTAAATTTGCGTCACAACCGGTAACATTTAAAACGTGGTTGCAGTAGGCAGCTAAAATCTGGAATAAACGGTGATCTATAATTTGATGAAATAATGAAAAACCACGGAATCATGATTGAAATGATAGGCAAGCGAACTCGAGAATGTTAAGGACGAGTAGATCGGTTTGAAAGTAAATTGGTTACTTACAATGAATTGTTGAAGCTTTATTTACTTTATGTTTTCATTGACTTAGCAAACCATGGTCTGAAACCCAAATTAGGCGAAACCTAATCGTATTACCCACCGACTTCAATGTCGAAGGCTTCTTTGCGGAAACTGAAGAAGAACGCATAATTATGAAGGGATCTGAAAAAGGCACTTCAACAATTGAAACGAAAATAAGACATAATTCAGAATATTTGCTACATACAATACTTCGAGCTGGAATCCTGTGATTTTCTAGCTTTTAGTTTTCCCTATTACGGCAACGTGGATGATGTAAAATGCTCTATCCTTATTGCTCATGCGTACTTTCTAATTTCTTTTCTTACGTTTAGTAAAACGCCTGGTTTGTTCAGATCAGTAGTTGGCTTCCACCTTATCATTGTATTTATTGAATACTGTCATCAATTAAGCTATTTTTATTTTAGAGGGAAGAATTATGAATTAAATGAATTTCCTAATATTCGTCAAAAATGCTAGAAACCTATTTAACATTACATAAGTACGTAGCTTCACTTTCAGTACAAGGTATTTTGTAAGTTAATGATCCAGTTGTGTAAATTAAGTGTTGTTTCTGTCTTTTTCATGCAAATAACTTTTCCTTTTATGGTGATCCTTTATCAAGTATATGGCTAAGCATTACTAATTCATTGTTATGCAGTAATATAAAAGGTAACTTTTACTGTCTGCATTAAAAGATAAGAAGCTTTCATCACCAATTCAGAGTATATTCCCCAAAAATCTGGGTCGGAATTAAATGATTAAGTAGTGATTTCGAGCGTAAATTGAACTTCTAATAAGGTATGACAAAATAACATCCTAATCTTCCACAATATATTTGGTCTACATTACGCAATCAAAATTTATACCCCGACACGCTTTAATCAAAGATATTTACTACTACTAGGAATTACTTTAAATAACTGGAAATGGTATGGATGTTACTCAGTCATGTTCAAATTGGTTTTTTCCCTCTGCCATTGTATCATCATGTAAAGAAACTAATTTAGGAGCGAAATCTTAAACCGTCTACAATCATTAGTAGCATCGTATCATGACTGAATTAACTTTAGTTGTTTGTCGTTAGCAAAATCCTTCAGTTACCGTGAGGAAATTTATTTTAGCTCAATCTTGGGTCTTAATCAAAAACGTCCTTCAACAACATATTTTAATTAGATTTATACGGTTAAAATGTAACTTTTTCGTTTTGAATATAATTAAATATTTTACAAATTTGTTTTCTTTCTATATAGCGTGTTTTTGATATTGATGCTAATTATTTATTTAAAAATTTGTATAAATCAGTCTTAAAATTCATACGCAATGCAAAGATTTTTGCTTTAACACCAACAAGTGTTTGAGAAAATACCTCCCTTTTATAGTTTTTATATATTTTGTAAATGTAATGGCATATACAGGGTTTCCACAAAAGAACTGCGGGGTTTTGAGGTTAAATATTTTTATTAAATCAAAATCTTAGTTTAATGTGTTATATGTGAATTTGAAGGTAAGTGCAGTTCGTTCTCAGTTAGTACAGTGCAATGGCGACGTCTCAACAAAAACCCCATGTGTTATTTTGCTCGTAGAAGCTCGTTCGGTTGTCACGGTACAGTGGAACTTTCGACGCATTTATGGTGGTGATGCGCCTACGGATAAAATCGTTCGGCAATGACTAAGTACGTTTAAAGAAACTGGAGTGTGTGCAAATAAAAGTCGCCTGGTAGGCCGTGTGTGTCAGAAGATAATGTTGAAGAATCCAAACTTCATGCCTATGAAGCCTTAAAATATCCTTAACACGACGCAGTCTCGAGTTGGGGATACCGAGATCAACTGTTCATAAGGTAGTTCACAAAAGGCTTTCTTTAACTGCTTATAAGTTACAAATTTTGCATGAAATTAAACCAACAGATAAGGACA
>JAHWXV010071328.1:0-11059 GCA_024586415.1 Phrixothrix hirtus
ATATATATATATATATATATATATATATACGTTGATATTGCAATAACGCCATTTGTAGGCAAATAATATTGAAGCACAATAACAATGCGATAAAAGGGGGTTCCTTAATTTTAGTTGTCAATTCACCGGGGTACTTGATTTCCAACCACTAAAATCGTCCATCGTGGTTCCATTTTTAAGATTCCTGCACCAACAGGAGGACCTCGGGAGGCCCAAAGAAGCTGCAACCGAGTGGACAAAGGAGGTAGATTCCCATAGAGTCACTACTTAATTTCTCACGACAAGGGAATCCGACACTACACGACGAAAACCTTTTAATACCACCCGAACGCTTCAAAAGAAAAGGAAATCACTCGTACGATGTATATGTATATTCATGACCTACGCGTATTTCTAACTGTAAAAACGCATGGGTCTCGCGACACGTTGTCACTAACTAAACCTTTGATATCCAATACCGTGGAAATCATAACGAACTGCCAACGTAATTTTCTTACACAATTTTCTAGATGTTATAGGGAATAGAAAAGCTCGCCTCTCGCGTTTTTATTCGAACCGAGCATCACCAAAGCAACCTCTCTACTTAATTATTTTTAAGTTTTTTTTTATTTGTTATCCGTCGTCCAGCCAACCACACCGTTACTAGGGAACAAATGGCGGAAAATTTAAAAAAAATTGTTTATCAGGCGAAGACCGCCAACAAAACCTGTCAAGCTTAAGCAGTAAAATATTTTAAGGTTAAGATATTGCTACATATCAATTAAAACATGATAAAATATTTCAAATATAGATCTAACAATATTTGATGATACAATCGATAACAGTGATGATGGAATTATAATAGTTTATGGAAAACCTCGGTAAAGAAAGAAAGGAAACAATATACATAAATCGGTTGGACCATTTTACAGTGTGGTATGATATTGAATTTTATAATAGATCTAGGTTATCTAAAAGAATAGTAAATTGATTATTAGATTTAATACGTAAATTGACCTTATTACTGCAACTAATCTGTAAGACATTTGTTATAGTGCGTAGTTAAATTATTGAAAAATAGTGCTTAGGAATCATCAAGTTACTACGGAATAAATGATGCTCTTAATTCTGTGTTTTATACCTCGCAATTTGACATATTCTCAATTTTCAGTTACACTTTAATATTGTAAAACTCACAGAAAATAAATCCAACCTCACTTCACTTTGCATAAACAACGTATAGATTAATAGAATTACTATATAAAGTTGCCCTTGGTTGCTACCAACATATACACGTTTTTGCAAAGCTTACAACTAATGAAAGTCTTAGTTGAAATACAGAATTGCTTTTAAATGATGCTTTAATTAAGTGTGATGCTTTATCAAACTGAAGCTTAACCTGCAAATGAAATACCGGTTCTTAAAGTCCTAGTATAGGTGAAGGGTTGAAATCCCATTTACAGCCGTTTTTCAGCAATAAGTGAGAACACGTCGATGTTGTTTTAGCTTGCTCTATAACATTTTTCTTTCAAAAGAAATGTTTTATAATTGAGGATACATTTGCCACTTTTAATTCTTCTCAGGGATGCTTTTCACCCTCACAATAAGATATTAGCATGAAAAAAATCTTGTTCTTGTTAACCATTATGGAGAATATTTTAAAGTGTATTTCATCAAATTTGGTGTAGTCTTTCTCCCTAAATGTGTTCAAAACAGGCCCAACTTTAGGGGTGAGTTTTACCCCTTAAAATCCAACTACGGCAGCTAAAAAAATATGAGTCTCTTATATTTTAGTTACCTACAACATATCCAAATTTCATCAAAAATCAAAGGGGGAAAAATATGATATTTGAATATAAATTATTCTTTTGTAAATTAAATATCTATGTCGTATTTTCATTAATTAAATTTTCTCAAAGTAAATTCTATTCTATGATTCCTTTGATACATTTATTTGATGTTACATTTAACTTTATTTGTAGTTTTTAAATAGTTGCTGTTATAAATTCAAGTTTCAGAGTTTGACAACCACGTTCATCTCCATTGGTAGTAGAACAGCTGATAAAGGTTACCAGATTCCATAAGGATAATCGCAAGATCTAATCTAATCTATTTCTATTCTTTATTGCATTTCATTGTCGTTATTTATTCCAAACTTTGTTAATCATTATTAAAGGTATTTGGCTTATTGTCTTGTTAATTTGTTTAAATTAACTTATTATTTATTATAACGGGTAAAAAGACGTTTTGTGATCCCAAGGATACATGCGGTGTTACTTCTTGAACTAGCGAGGTTGCACCGGCAGACAGTGAAGATGGGGGATTCCAAGTTAGCTATTAATCTAGATAGGGCTACATCCAGGAACGTCTTGCAGTGATACCAATAGGAGAAAGTCGTATTTAAGGGTGCCACTTCGTTATAAAGACATTAGGTTAGATCAAGGGGAAAAGCAGAGAGCGAAGACTTCTTTTCCAAAATCTAAAATTCGGGACAATAGCGGTATACTTACTATGTAGGTGGTGAAGAGTACGCCACTGGGTTTATACTTCGATCAGATTAATCGAGTCTCACAATTAGGATATTTACCTTACCTATTTGTAACAATTCCCTGAAAAAAAAAGAATGGTCACTTATTGTAAGAGTTCTTATAGCTATAAAATAATAAAGTCTGAATTCGATAAGTCACTATAATGAATACTTTGTAGTGTAAAATTCACAATTCGGTAAATGCACATGTAGATAAATGCAATGATAACTCAAAACATGTGATTAACTATAACTAAATTAGGGGACCCCTATGTTTCTAATATTTATCCTTATACTAAATTGAACAAACAAATTCGCCCCCTAAATTGTGGTCTTAACGTAATTAAATAATTGAACTAATTAAAATTCCGGTATATTGTTTAGAAAATTATGGCAACTGTGTATCTTTTAACTTGACCGAAATACGTGCTCCAGCGGGATTTATCAAAAAAAAAAGGGAGGCGGTTGTTAAATCCCAAAGACAATCTTCGAGGATTACGTGATGTTAAATACAGGTTAGAGGAACGTCACTTACTTTTAGTTGGTGGACTTGACTTCTATGGCAGGGAACAGTGCCGCCCTTGGTTCAATATGATGTCGTACCTTATCTGTACTATCCAGTTCGATCCTCAACCCTTGACCAGGAAAATGAACGTGGAATAACGATGATCGACATAGTTACAATCCACCTTCGAGCATTAACATGCCGAATTTGTCAAAAATTCGATCATTCACCAAAACTTTAATTCGGGTAGCTTCCTTTTTCGAAAACTTAAATGAACCTTGGCACCGTCCCATTTCTTTAAAGTTCGCGTGCACTCAGCGACACACCTACGCAAGCGTTGCTTACCCTTGTAACCTTTAGGATCGACTGACTGTTAGAAAACTTCGTTTAGAACGCGATAACAGTCGGGGCTAGTTAACAACTATTTTTAGAAAATTAATCGTGTCTTAAGCGGTTACTACCTGACTATGCTTTTGCTGACGTAAAGGTTTAATTAAATACCCTTGTTACTTAGCGTTATCTGGGAATTCCAATTACTGTTTATTTTATAAAAAAGAAGGAACTTAAAATATTATTTACAACTGTGTGTCTGTTTGTCAAAATTTACAATGTACTAACTTCAATAAACGTAGATATAAATTACAAGCATTTCATCTTTTAGTTTGTAACTTTAATTACTGACTTCAATAAAAATCGCAACACATCGAAGTTTTTGGTCAATTTTAATGAAACAAAGTAATGATTAAAATTTGAATAAAATCTTTTTATCGGTTGTTGCGTTTTTAATTTGTTTGCACATAGTAACAATAAATTTTATGAAATAAAAAAATTGGAGTATAATAACTGTCAATTTTGCGAATTTTTTATCCGCTATTGTCTTCTGAATATTTAAGAATGCCAAGAATTTGTCAATATGAAAATTATCTGCAATTAAATGATATTGAACGTGACCGTATTATTGGCATGAGAGAAGCCAGACTTTCGCTTAGAGGTATTGCTGGCCGTGTAAATCGTGATGTTTCAACGGTGATGAGATGTTAGACCAGTTGGTCCGAAGAAGGGGTTAAACAACGCTGGCCTGGACTAGATGTCCTCGGGGAACTGTGGATCGTGAAAAGCGTTGTTTAAGACACAAGAGACAGGTTTTCCACATCTCGGTCAATTTCAATAGACTGGATGAGAGGTGTAGGACTCAGAATGTCAATATCATTTGTTTATCGCCGGATAAAATCTTTTTATGTTTTCCTCTGACCCCACTTCATCGAGTCCGCAGACTGAAATGGAGCAACGAAAGACCGAATTGGGCACAAAATTGGCATCAAATTATGTCTAATGACGAGCGCAGATTTTGTTTGTGGGTCCACAACGGTAGAAGGGGGGTCAGGTGCAAACATGGCGAACGCAAAAAGTCAACATCTTTTGTGGAACATAACAGCCCTCATACTAGGAGTCATGATATGGGGTGCAATATGTTACGATGACAGAATACCCTTGGTCTTCATTGACGACAACTTAAACTCAGCTGGTTACATTGTCAATGTGCTGGAGTCTGTTGCACTTTCATATCTTCAGGAGTTTGAAAATCTTATTTTTCAACAAGACAATACACACCCATGTGTGGGACGCCTACAAGACGCTTTTTGGAAGAAGTTAATATTGTCGTCCTCCCATGGCTTGCTCAGTCACCTGATTTGTCACCCACTAAGGTAGGTGGGTGAATGATTTACCACACCCTCCAGACGATTTGCATCATATTTGGTTGTACATTCCAGAAGCTTGGAATGATATACCACAGGCCAATAAGAATCACTTGATTGACAGCAACTCGTTAATTAAAAACTTTTTTTTTGTGTTCTTTTGTTTTCAAATTTGAATTGTTTGTTTTATAGTGATAAATTACATCATTTACACAAATCCCAATAAAATCGCTTAACTAATTTTATGTTGCATTTTTTATAGAAGTCAGTATATTTTACTTTGCTCAATCAAGCAAGCTCACATATAAATTTCTGTAGTCTTGAAATATCGATAGGGGAATTGGGGATCCTAAATATTAAGGTAAAGCAACAATAACGAAAAAGGAAAGTTTCAAATATCCCTGCTGTATTTGATAATATTATAACAAAGCTCGCAAGTTATTTAACTATTTATTTTGATTCTCTAATTTACACAGTTAACTAAGTACTATTTAACTTGTAGCTATACATTTATTTATTCTAAAATTTATTTTAAAGCATAATTTATAAGCTAATGTATTTACACATCAATATTAAGTACACAGAAACAACTATTTATATATCAACTATAAATTCTAGAATACACAGGAAAAGCTGAGAAAGGACGATTCATTTAATGTATTAATCTGACATAGAGCATGACCCATCAAGGAAATGTACTGAGTGACTCATAACACATATCATTGCTAATTTATTTACGGAACCCCTTTCTTAAGGCTATTGCATTCCATAACAGCGATCTGGGCCTGCAAATGTTTCTACCTCAGATGTTGGGTTAGAGAATTGATTATAATGTATCATGTTTCTGTAACGGATTAGAGAAATAAGTTATTTGAATGAACCTGGCATTTAATTTGTATAAAATTTATAAGGAACCTGTAAGATAAATTTAATAATATATTTAGGTTTTACTTTACTTAGTAGTCGGGTTTATGAATGTAATTAGATGAATTTTTGGAAAAACTCTAAGTTCGAATTTATTTGTTAGAAAGTGCTACTACCATTTATGTATTAACTCGAAGCGATACTTTTGGACAAAATATCACGGCCCAACACATAGAGCTTATCTAAATTTTTTGGTCATGAGAATAAGCTTTTAATGTAGATCATTACATTTCTTGGTTACTTCATCAACTTTTTCTGTGATATCTTCAATTTCTTCTCTTAATTTTTGCTCCATTTTCTCCACCGTGTATTCGTAATTCATAATTTGTGACTTGATTTAACACCCTAACTCCTTATAGGAGAACGGATTCGTAATTGCAATATCTCTTTAAGGACTGCGTTTAGTAATGACTCTGTTGTGACTTGAGGAGGGATTGATCCTTATTTGAATAAGACCCTTGAATGCATAATTTATCTTGAGAATATTGTATAAGAGCTCCTTTTAAAGGTGAGGCTATCTTACCAATGCACTATAACATTTATCCTTGCGTTACTATAAAAGTGATAAACTAACAAGACACCAACATTCCAGTTATACAATGAGTACCAAGGAGTTCAAACATCAGCCTGATAGATTATCTGTAGGTTATTCTTAAAGAATCAGTAAGTCATCTTATACTTGTATCCATGAATCTTGAAGAACTTCAAGATTCTGTTATTGCAGAGTGGGCGAATATCCAACATAAACTCATTCTAAATTTGCTTGCAAGCACTCCTAAATGAATGTAGTCAGTCAACAGAGCCATAGAACGAGCTAGAAGGTACAAAGATTTCAAAGCGATACACTGTTTAAATTGTTTTTTGTACTCGAAATTTTACATTTGCCCAAGGAATATTAATATTTAAATGTGATTGTGGGTAATATTATTTTATATTTCAATTATTTGCTTTTATATTCTTGTCTATTAATTCATTAATAAAGCAATTTGGCGATACTACGAGTATCTCTTGGTACATTAACTCGATCCAGGAGTTTATTTTAAATATCAACAAATCAAAGTTAGAAATATAAATTTAAGCAAAAATATAGGTAAATTGTATTTATGATTTAAAAAAAAATAACAAAACGTTCCTTTCAAATTGCATTTAAATTAAAGTAATAATTTAAAATCTGGGTCAGGAATTAATTTACTTAGATTGATGGTACCTATTTAAGAATAAAATAGTAATTTTATAAATTTAATCATTTTCAAATATATTACATGAAGTAATAGAATGAGTAACTTCATTTTCAATTGTAATTGTATATGCTGCAGAGTTTTAATAAAGTACAATTGAAATGAATATTATAATTACATTTTTAAAAATTGCTTTAAGTTTATAATCTATCAAAATTATTTATATACCGTATTGAAAATACAAGTATGATAATAACGTGATAAACACACATCAGCTCAAGAACCCTAAAGACAATGTAAAATATTTCATAATACTAGAATATAGTTTATTATAAACAAAATAACATGTCAAATCAACAACACTCATTGTCACGGTGAATTATGGGTTGCATATGTCTCAACTAGTTTTTATTCTTATAAATTTAATACCGTATTATTTCTAATTATATTTTAACCAGAATTTTATAACTTATTTGTGTACATAACTAATAAGAAATAACCATAAACTGAGAAACAAAATGTAGCACTTATTGTACTACTTATGATATAAGATGTAAAATAGTTGAGTTATTTTGGTTGCCTACGAGTAGGAGTCTTCAACTCTATTATAATAATAATGTTGCTATTGCAAGTTTGCTTTTATCCATTAGTAATTTGCAAATTCCCGTTTAATTAAATTTCCGGCTTTTATGTTGATTAGTAACAAGTAAACAATCAACTAAATTGATTAATATTTATAATTTATTATAGGACTTGCAATGCTAACAAAAGGTAAGTAAAGGGCTACAATGAGGTATATTTTTTGTATAATTTGAACTGATTAGATTTATGAAAACAGTTTTGATGTTTAGAAGCATATATACGCTTTAAACATTTTTAAATTAAACCTAAAATCTCGTAGGATGAAACCACTTTTGACTTAGAAGTACTTTTAAAACTACGTACACATAGAATGTGTTTCCTAATAAAGGAAACTATGCGAAATTTAAGGTACTATTTATATAGAAAAGTGATATTTTGAAAGACTAAGGAATAAAATTGCATAAAATGCTGATGTCAAAAATTTTAATGCCATGGCCCATAATTATCAATTTGAATTTATTTAGGCATCGATTGCGGTAATAAGTCATTTGTGATTACATCATTTCTCGAACATGCCAGAAACTTTCATAGAATTCTTGTTACACTGTCACTCCCCCCTAAGACTGATACGTCCTGTAGCAGCGTCCTTGGACTTTGCACCTGGGATGGTCTTACTGTTCGTTGTAAATGCCATACTTGCAAACTCATTTCTTGAAGAAGTGGAAGTACACAAATTTCGATGTTGATGGTGTTCTTATTAGATTCCAATTACACACTAAGATCTTGATACCACTACCTTTAACATATTACGTACCACGCGCCAGTTTATCTGGTCCAACCCTAAACCTAGTTTCGGTATAGCTAACTATCTAACAGGTGCTGTTAGATAGTTAGCTATACCGAAACTAGATTTAGGGTTTGCCGGTGCGGCAAAAATGTGTTTCCTTAGGTACTATACGCATTCTACGAGTCTTCATAGCATGGTTTTTGTGAGACACAGCTTTTGTATAAATGTAGTAAATACTTCACATACTATGGCGATGACGACGCAGTAGCTGACATGACTTCCAATTTCTAGCGCCTGCTGATGTATTTTTCTGAGGTACCATATCTCCGAGTCACGACAAAACGGCGCGAACAAAAACGGCCCCAACAAAACGGCGCCGAGAAAATAGCTCTGACAAAGACTGTCCCGCGATAAAACGGCACTGCGACATAACGGCGCCGCAACAAAATGGCGCCAACAAAAACGACCCCACGACAAAACGGCGCTGCGACATAACAGCATCGTTAAAATGACGTCCTTGCAAGGGTTGTTTATAGAATCACGGTCACTTTTCTAAAAATAAACACCGAGAAAAACACTTTTTGCTGTAACCGTGACTATAGGATAACGGTCTCAGAAGTCGATGTCAAATAAGGTAAAATAATAACTTGTATAGATGTTCTTGACCAGCAAAGCTGTTTCCAAGAGAAGCAAAGTGGAGGTGACCTCTTGACATTCCCCTTTTTTATGTTTTAATATTGTTTTCTTTTTTTTAATTTTCATATTTTTTTAATTTTTTTAATTTATTTTAGGTATTTTTATTACATTTTTTCGTTATTAAAGTTAGGTTAGGTTAGGTTGTTAAATGTCTAATGGTGCACTTGTAATTCGAAATTGTGGGTAATTCCCCGTAAATAGTCCAGTACATGTGGTTCACCGTATTCGTCAACAATTTTCATTATGTTTGCTGCTGTTTGTTTGTACATCTGTCGCGCCGTTTTGCGGGTGATTAGTGGCCTGCGATGCTTTCTTCAACGTGTTTTTCGTTTAGCGATTGGACCTTTCCAGGGCTTCAATCAATTTCCATATAGATCGATCATACGCAGATATTTGGGATGCAAGCCTCATATGCCGACCTTCTACTGCATTACTTGTCTTGGTAGGTTATCCAAACACCCATCGTAACAATTCCGAAGTGATATAGAGAATTGTGGTTACAATCTTCCACTACAACGATTATACCTACCTATCCAGGTTTCCTCGAAGTAGTTTAACAGAGGTCATGTTGTCATTTTGATTTTAAGATGCAAATTCTTCGAGCATCTCAAAATTGTGCATAACTTTATCGATAGGCGTAACAGCAAAGAACCGCAAACTGCCTTACGTTCAATACAAAATCAGGTATGTCTATATCAGTCGTAAAATCTCGGGGTACTTTTGAATTTTTCTATAAATACTCTGGGAAAAGTGGAAAAACCAACCTCTTATCTCAATTTCAGGAAAAACATCCTTGAATGCGATGGTTCGAAATCTGTCATTACTGTAGAGGAGTGAAACAGCCCTGGAGGTTTTTCACTTCACGAAGTAGTCTTATATACGTTGATTTTGTTTTGTTCGGAAGTAGGGCATACACGGTTGGCAAGAATTGTTGTTTCTAAATCCGTGTATTATGTAAACTTGATAAAAATAGCGGGGACGTAGTCTTAAATGTGCCGTCAGCATACCAGTGGTCACATTCGGCCATTATTCTCAAATTATTTACGGTTGAAGATATCAAAATCCTTTCGTGGTCTTCTGATCCGCAATTGAGGATTAGAAAATCGTTGTTTTTATACGTTTTCCGGTAGTCACCCAATATGTATAACTCCCGTGTTGAAGTCGGATATGGGAGCGCCCTACCACCAGCAACCCTGCCTCTTTATATCGTTCTTCTTAAGGCGTTTATTGGAGGCAATTTACAGGTGACTGCTGGCGAAATATTTTGCAGTTTCCCCAAGAACTTCGGATGGGCCTTCAGAATGTGTCGTTGTCCAATCTTTGATTTCACAAACTTTCTTCCTTGTTTCATTCTCGTCCTTATTAGGAGGATGGCTATGGTTATCTTATTCCCAAATAACATTATCACCTTTTGTCCAACACCTTCCTTTGCAACATGTGCTGTGATATTTTATACATCGCCTGATAATTTTATTACCGGCTCCATCCTAATACATAAACCCCTTTTTTAATGAAAAAGTAGCAACCATTACGCGAAAAAAGTTATAAAAGTGTAAAAACTTATAAAGCAAAACAAAATCAACGTACCTTTTCGTTCCTATACAAAAACCTTTTTCGAAGAGCTAATTTGAACCTTTCTGACCGTCGATGAATTCTAGCATTTTGATGTTTGGGGATACTTTAGACAAGCACTGTTCTTTACTTGATTAGGAGAACGAAACTAAAAGATGTTTGTTTAGTTTCACGCTTATATACTCTACGGCTAATTACGGCAACTTGCAAATAGGTTACTCCTAACTATAACCCTTGAATGTACTCGTATATATAATGACTATGGGCATGCCCCATTTTGAAAGTACTATTAACTTAATTACTTTTAATGAATGTGCACTCATTAGAAACTCATTGGACGTATCGACTTATACAGGGTATTTCAGATAATATGACATTCCTTTTAAGGGATGAAAGTAGACCCTACAAACATCCCAATAAGCGTAAAATTAACAGTAATACGAATACAAAAAAGTGCTTTTTTTCTATTTTGGTTGCATTCAGACTAAAACTGTTACATTATTCATAAAATTATAAATGACCTACCTACCAGTATGAAGTTACAGTAACATGGGTTTTTACAGCTGTAGCAGCACATTTCGATTTGTCTATTATAATAAATAACAGGATAAG
>JAHWXV010071364.1:0-10755 GCA_024586415.1 Phrixothrix hirtus
ATTCACTTCTGTCAGAACGTCCACTACAAACACCCACAGAACATAAGCATTTCTTGGACATGAGAATGCTGTAGATGGCTGTATTAAGATGTAACGGTTCAAGGCGTAGCCTTTGGGCCACGGGTTCAATAAAACTAATTTACATTTTCGCTTCTGGGATTACTCATCGGAGTGGGTAGGTTCAGTTCAGTCTGGTAAAGGGCACAAATTGCTTCGTTTTCAATTATTCTAAAGAGGAGAAAGTTATTTATTAAAACGGAGCGGCCCTCGAAAGCGATCGCAACTTATTATAGGAAACGATCTTGTCACAATCGTATATTTAATAACTAGGCTCGGCGAAAATAATAAGATGGATATAATCTTCAAAAGTAATTTTATTCACAATAACTGAAATAATAATTTAAATGAACTCTTTCTAATACTTTGTACATATTCACATTGGCTGATATATAACAGTTGCAAATTAAACAACTGGATTTTAAAATACTCGAAAGCTTTGAATGCAAAAAGGTGTTCTTAGTTTGAATATGATTATGACAGACGCTTAGCGTCGCTTTCGTTCTTTGTAAGGAAGCGCACGCCATCTGAGGTAATATTCCGTACTCCTGTTACTTGTAAATTTTGCTCGGATAGTTCAGTATCCTTCCGAGTGCGAAAGGGGCCATGTCGCTTGCGAGCGTGCTCCTTTGCATATTGACTCGGACGATTCAGATGATGACACCTTGGTCCACTCGTGACCGATGCCACTCGGGTTGCTGGCGTCAAACAGACTCTCGCTACCTAGTCAACTCAAAGGTGTTTGACGACAGCGTATTTACGGGCACTAGCGGCGCTTAGACGTTCGCTACAAATTCAACTCAACGTTCTAACCTTCTAGTTATGCTTATTGCCGGGATCGGGCCGTTACAGAGCAACTCATCCGCTTTCGACAATCAGCTAGACAGGATCGGATAATAAAAGGGGTTTCGCCCTTTCGGATACCTGAACTAATTTCGCAGTTTTAATTCTACGACGGCGGTTTTGAAATTATAATATAAACAATTTGGCGTGGACGGTTTGCGTTCTTTGCAGTTAACAAAGCGCTTTATAATTGAACAAAAATATCTCGATCTTTTAGGCGGGGATACGCCTTTTCTTTATACAAATTACGGTACGGTATCAGCTCGAGCAGGGATTGCAAGAACTATGGGTATTGGCTCGAGCAAGGAATAGCACGAAATATCTTTTTAACCTGAAAGCTTCGGCCTCTTATACAGAATACTTGGTATTTCGTTCTCTGTTCCTCGAACGTTCTTAATAATTGGTGGTGGCCGGAGTAATCTAGCTAATTCAGGAAAGCTAACACCTTTGACAACCTCTGGGGCGCAAGAAGCATTCCAGTTCGTTATAAGGATCACTGTAAAAATGCTGATAATTAGTTTTGGTATGATTTTTGTACATATAAAAATGAAAATGGTTTATATTAATCACATAAAGTTATAGAACTTGCAGCTATGTTTGCATGTTTTTTAAATGCATGGTCGATTAAGAGTTAATGATCAATACTATGTAGTAATATAAATGAATGTGGTTTATTAATGATCTTAAAGAGGTATATTTAACTAGCCAAAATGCTGGGAATATTGTTTAAAAAAATATACGTTTAAAGCTCATGCTTTGACAAATTCGTTTGATTTCATATTTAAGGAAATGTGGATATTGTTTTAAAGTTCTGTATTTACAAGGCATTAAAGTGAATACCAATTTGTAAAGTACTTTACAATCATTCAATAATTTACATAATACACTTAATAATTTGTTTGGAAAACCAATACCAGCGTTTCCTTTTAAGGAAGGAAATTTAATCAAGTCCGCATAATGCTTTAATGTTATCAAATATTATTGTAACATATTTATGCAATAAAAAGTAAATACTGTAAATTCAATTAAATGAAAGATATACTTTCTATTTATTTTGTACGCCTCTAATTACCTTAATTAAATTAAATTAGAAATATTCTAACTGACGTTACATAAGTGCTGCACTGTTTGATATGCTTTAAAAAATAATTGTTTTAATTACATAATAATCTAAAAATTCATAACTATTAATATTTATCCAAACTACGAGGGCAATTAGAAAAATTACCTACCTAGTCATGACGGAAACAATTGTCAACCTGCTGCTTGAATTGTTTGCGACAATTTTTCTATTACTATGACTATTACCAAGTGTTACGAAACAAAAATTGATAATTGTGACATTAGAACATTGCACAGTCATCTAATTTTTGATAAGGGAAGGGGCTGGTATCCAAAAATAACTATGGATAAATAATTGCAATGATAGGCGTGAGTTTTCATGATATGTTAAAGTATATTTTTTAAATGGAAGTTAATATAAGTTAATAAACACTTCCTTTGTACTAAGTAAGGCATATGGCACTTTGAACTGCTTATCCGTACATTCTTTACATACTTAAACTGGATTACGCTTTGTAGGATTACCTAAGGTTTTATAAATTTAAGATAGTTATTAATCGGGTTTCCTTAATTCTTTCCCAACTTCACGTCTTTTATTTTTAATAAATTTGGTTTTCTTATATCTACGAATATATGTAGATTAAATTAGATTTAAATTTTAGTAGAATTTTCTTGTAAAATTGCAAATTTGGAAATGATATAAAACATCTTTGTAGGTATTGAACCATTAAGAGATACTAGTTATGCCTATTTTAAAGACCAAGAAAAACTATTTTCTAATGATATAAAGTTCTACGGGATTGTCGTTCAAATGTGCTGAAGCCTGGCAGATTACATCGAGAAATGGAATGTTTTTTATTTCATAGTTGAGTAGGTAATTTGACTTGTTGACCTCATATCTCTAAGATAGATTATCGTAAATAGAAGGTTTGCTAAACACTCAGTAATGCGGTTCAAATATAATTAAAATACGAGGATCGTCAAGAAAGTAAAGAACTTTTACGCATCACACACGGCGTCGATCCCCCATTACCGCGATTTAATGTGCATCAGGCAGCTCGGGTCCTCGCCTCAGCGTGAACTGAGCTTCGTTGCGGTGAGGTCACGCTTGTGTGTTTCGTGATAATTCAAAATGGCTATGCCAATAGAAAATCTCGCCAAATGTGAAGTGAAACAATAAAGTCCGCGTCTCACATTGAAAATCTGAAACTCCCTCGGCGCGTCATTTAAAACAAAACGCGCGGAATGTTGTCGTCAAAGGTGGTTTTCATCCACGACAATACTCGACCCCCCACCAGTGCACAAACACAGGGAGAATTTCAAAAATTTGGGTGGGAAATCTTCGGCATCCTCCTTATAACCCTGACCTGGCACCAAATGATTTCTATTTTTTTCCGAAATCGAAGGAGTTTTTAGGCGGAAAACAGTTTGACAACGACGAAGACGTCAAATAAGCAGTAACATCAGACGAATACAACATCGGTATCGATAAACTGACCTTGACAGCTACGGTGATTACATCGAAAAATAGATTAATGTGCTGCGATGTTGTAAATAAAATTTTGCGATGGTATCTTGTGTTTTTTTTTAGTTATAGCAAAAAGTTCTTTACTTTCTGGACGAGCCTCGTAGTAATATAGCAAAGATTCTGAACAGTATCTCTATGATATGATGCGCGCAGCTTTTAATGTTTTGTATGCTGAAACATTGTACCTAAGTCAGCTCGAGGGTTTTCAGCTAATCTGCTTCAATACTAAATTGAATACTACCAACTGTAAAACAATAAACATTAATTTTTGTATGAACCCTTTTGTTTGGAGGGATGTATGTAGTAAGTATCAAAAGTTTGCGGGTTGAAATGTTTTGTAACGCTGCAGCTAAAGTTTCGTCCTCAAAGTTTTAGCGCGTCGGAGTACCTGATGTTGCGTAAAACTTGCAAAATATTGAAAATTAAGTGTTGAACTGCGATCAAAGTGTTAGCAAAGAAGGGAAACGGCCAGCAGAAATTAAAGATCGCCTGGATGCTATTTATATGCCACTGTAAATGAATGGCCAAACCAATTCAGTTTAGAAAGGGAGTTAATAAAGCCAAACCCCGACCAAGAAGGCCAACAGAAGCGATTGCTATTAAACACATTAATATTGTAAAGCAAGAAATACTGGAAAACAGGCCGCTAAAAACAAAACAAGAAAGATTAGATTTTTCGTAAACCGCAGAATTTAATTCCGCATGAGAATTTTGGCGCGAATAAGGTTAGCGAAGTATGGGTACCGAAATTTTTATTCGCTATACAAGAATGCGGTTTCCAGAAACTGAGTCACACCCGTTAGAGTCCAAACGTCGCTTCCAGCGACTATTACGTTTTCTCGAAATTGAAGTCGAACTTGCGAAGAAAAGACTTCAAGACTGATGCAAAAACAAAGCGAAAAATTCGAAATACTTTTATAAGGGCATAGAAATGATAATAAAGGGGTGAAATTATTGCACAATTTATCATTTATTCGGAAACACCCGGTATATGTATTCGTGTAGTAATAATAAAATCTAATTGGTGAATTTCAGTATCATTTTTATGCCAAAATCACAAACATAAATTTATAAATTTTACAACTCCATTTTAACAAGAATTGATACAATTCTCGGGTTCTTTGTTTTCTGGGTTTCTATAACACCAGACCCCTTGACTCTTTTTTTATCGTTAAAAACAAGGTGGCGCCCTTAATTACGTCTTTTTCGCGAATTTTGGCACTTGTACACCGTTCCTGCATTTTAGCTTAATTGATTTCATCGTGAATGTAGAACCCCCCCAATTTCCACTGCGGTGGCCGGAGAAAACTAGCTAATTCAGAGAAATTCACAACCTTAGGGACGCAAAGCGCATTCTGTTCTGTTATAATAAATGTGTTGAATTACAAGGGAGCTATATCGAAAAACAAACAAGGTTGTTTTTATTCTATATAGTTCCCTTTTAAAAATGGCATGTTGCTATGCTGTTAAATACATACTAGCCTGAAAAATAGATAAACTGTGGAGGTTCTGTTGAGTGATCTTCTAGAATTCCTAATTTAAATACTTCGAAATTTTACTTATGGGGTCATATGAAGTGGTTAATGTGCAAAAAGTTCATCGGAGAATTTTGAACAAGGCTTATGGTATTTGTAATAACGATCAAATTGTTATAGTGAAGAGTTACACATTCGTTGCACTAGTGCTTGTATCAGAATTCACGGCGCATTATGTTGCGTAGCGTTGATTCTATCATAATTCAAAAATGTTTGATTGCCTATAGTTTCACATATAGATTCAGATAAACTATTTTATTCAAAGCTGTTTGCCCTGGATACTGCGTAAGATGTCGATATCTATCTGCAACCAATATCAACAAACGTTTTAGATTTTATAGATTCAATATGCTAGAGGCTAGTAAGGTATTAAATGAGGTTCCCATAGTTTTGCTATCTTAAATCTGTCGAGAACGTTCTTACCTCAATTTTTAGGAATTAGTATGAAAACATTCTAATTTACATTCAACAGAGGAATAGATCACACGATGCTCTGTTAACAACACTTCGGCCTGATATTGTGCATGAGTTTCTTACTTGTCTGCAAAAAGATCAACCTAGCTGGTTTTAAAATTTTCGACCATCTAGCATATGTTATTGATCCCTTTGTGATTATCACAGCTTCTTAAAATATGATAGTCTTAAAGAGAAATGGTTAGAAAACGCTGTTTTAATTTTAATTCTATTACGATATATTTTTAAATGAAGCTAGAATTAAGGCGTGTGTAAATATTTCAAATCGAGAGGAAAAACAAGGAATTTAAATGACATAAGTTAGCAAAGATCCGGTATTGAAAATATTAAAATTATTTATAGTGTTTATATTGATTGGGAAAAACCGTGATCTCAGCTAGTTTTATAAAAAGGTAAATTCCCGGAGAGCGAAGCGATCCCCTGGTAATTTTCATTTTCGAAGAATCATCTTTGAATAATCTTCTTCTGATCATCTTCGTTTAATCTTCGAACAGCCGCTGGCATATATAGATTGGTCGTAGGTGGCAATTACTTAATCTTCATTAGAGTCGGTAATTAGAAGTTATTGCTCGTTTTTGCAGTTATTTGCAACAATTGCAATTATTTAGACCAACGGTTTATCAGCTAAATAGTTATTGGGTGTGTTTGCAAATTCAAATTGCTATAAGTGAGTATTGACTATTAGAGCTAAGGCAGAAATCGACGACTGACTTTTCTGAATTAATTATCGAATAAGAACATTTACATAGGGTTATCAAATTAGTACTTATAACCCGCCAGTGCATTAAGGTACATTTTGATAAATATAAATGGCATTCTGATAGCTATCGGTGAAAAAGCGAAATTGACTCCCGTAAAAAATCGCCTGATGTGCAAAAAACTCAATTCATGTATCAGAATATTTCGTTCGATTCAAGTGGCCAAATTAGCTATTTAACGCTATTTAAAGTTATATAGAACGAACAACTTAAAACTTTCAATGCATAGTTGAAAGACAGCTCATTCTTGTTTATTGGAAAGTGGCCAAAAGAAGGGTTTGCCGTTAAAAGCTGTTGTCAACAAGTTCGAAAAGCAACAGTCTGCTGGGGTTTCGTATTCGCCAATTTAAGTGTGCAAATCGGAAAGAAAGCTTTGACCGGTATTACGAAAGGAATAAGTGTATTTTTTTACAACCTTTTTGCTTGATGTTTAGTCGTAGAACTGTATAAAAGGTCGTGGCCAGCCCTCTGCGGTTAATGGGAACGGCAGAGGTTTCGATTTGGTCTTAAATCATATTGTCCACCATTTTCTTGATTTGTACGTTTTAGTGAAGCGACAGTTTCCGCTTCATTTCTGCCCTTCTGATGGCAACTTTTAGGATGAGATCCTCGGCTTCGAACTCACGTCTGAGGTCGGTCGTTTTTATGTACTTTGGTGTCCCATTTACCATACGCAGCAGAATTGTATTTTTTGCTGCTGTAGCTCCATTCGTTCAGATTTCTTCACCATACGTTAGAACTGGGATCAGAATTGTGTGAAGGGTTCGAATTTTGATTTTTGGTGGAAGTGGACTACTTGGGCCGATGATTGGGTACAGCCTGCTTGCTTGGTATTTAGTGAGAGTCGCTCCATTTTTGGTGTGCGACTTCCGGTTTAGATTTTTGTTGAAGGTTACCCTAGGTATTGGCTGCTTTCACATCGGTACGAAGTTGTTTTATCCAATCTTATTGGAGAGCCGGGCTATTTCTATTTTACTCTTATTCAGTGTGATTTTCCACTCGGCTGCGTAGGCATTGATACTGTGGAAGCATTTTCTTAACTTTGCTCTCGCCGCTACCACATTCCTGGCGGCTACCGCGACGGCAGTATCGCCTACAATATTGGCACGAATAGGGTTGGTGAAAGGGTGGATCCCTGTGGAAGCCCTCGGTCGCTGGTTTTCTGCTGGAGGTCGAGTTCCCCATTCTAACTTGGAATGATCTTCCCCGAAGGAAAGACCATATGGATTTGATGATGTCCATAGGGATGTCCATGTTTTCCATTTTGTGTACCAACGCATCCTTCCAGACTTTATCGTAGGCTTTCTCTATGTGTAGAAAACCTACGATGATTCTGCTACGGGTCTGTTTTGCCCTGGAGAACATGGCATCCAGATTTCCCCCCTGTTGGATTACGCTCAATTCGGCTCTAAACCCAAATTGATTGCGGGAATGAGCTTCCTTTCTTCCAAGTATTTCTGGGGATTTTTTGGATAATTTTCTCTAATACTTTCGCCATGGTGTTCAGCAGACTGATTGGGCATCTGTTTATTGGAATTGACGGACCTTTGCCCTTTTTCGGTATTGTGACTATCTGTGCATCTTTTCAGGCGATTGGGTTGTGGCTTAATCGGAGTGCCGTGTTTAGAATGTTTGTGAGTTCATTTATCGGTCGTTTTGTGAGAAGTTTCAGTGATAGCATTGGGATGCCGTCTTGGCCTTACGCCTTTTTGGTCTTCATTGCTTGGATGATCGCCCTGATTTAATCTGGGCTCGTTGTAAGTGGTGCCTTGATCATGTGATTTCTTACCGTGTGGATTGTGGCGTCGATTTTTAGTTGGACCAATTTGTTCGCGGGCAGCTTATTCAAGCACTGTTCTTCAATGGATTCGGCGATGGCCTCGGCTCTTGCGGCATCATCGCAGATTAACTTGTTTTTGAAGCGAATCTGGGTGTTGGATTCCTTGTCCAATTTTAATTTTTTCAGAAGTTTACACAAGTTGGGATTGTTTCCGTCTGCGATTTTTTGTACTGTGTAGTACCAGTCTCTTCATTTTTTTTTATATATGGGTTGTTCCCTCAGATGTCGTGTCGTGGACCGTTTTTTCTTTGCTAGATTCTTTCTCCTAATGAGATCTTTCTCGGCTTGATCGGGTGCCCATTTATTCTCGACACTTAGAAATGTGGAGGAATGACACGCTTGGAGGATGGTTTTAATGGTGGAAGTTAGGCGGTGGACTGCCGCCTCCATGTCTACTTCCGTTTGAAATTGCTCCGAGCGTTAGTACACTGCCATAATGAAGGAGTATTTCTGGCAATTGGTTTTGATTATTGGTGCCGCTTTCAGAGGGGCGGGCTGTCCTCCTATTCAGAACAGTACCGGGAAATGGTCGTAAGACAATTCATGCAGTCTGGGCTTCGCAATGTTTGTTGATTGCCACCGTGCAGAAAAGGTCAATGACATCACCTCTCCTGCCGGGGGAGGGGAGAAGGGTTTTGCTCCCTGTGGACCTGTTGCCTTGGCACTTGGATTCCCTGCAATGGCTTCTGCTAGTTTCCTACCATTGGTAGTGGTACTTCGACTTCCCCAGAGCGGCTGCTTGGCATTAAAGTCTCACCCAATTATGGTGGGTCTGAGTGTCAGGAGTTCCTCCAGCTCATCTATAACCAACTTGTTGCTGGGTATGTTGTAGGCTGCTACGAGGTTTATGATTTTGCCGGCAATGCTTGCTTGTACCATTACCGTTTTGAAGTTGCACTTTGGGTCTGGCAGTTTGATTTTTGTGAGATGGTTGCGGAGTAGAACGGCCACCTCTCATCCGGGGATTCCCGTTCTGTCCGATCTGTGCATTGTAAACCCATTGATTAATTTTGAAGTTGCCTGCGTTCCTGAGATGCGTTTCCGTAATTAGGGCCGCCGTCACTTCGTTGTTTTTTAAGAATTGTTCTAATTCCGATCTACGTTTGATAACGCCGTTAGCATTGCAGGTAATAACGTTTAGTTTTGTGTTAGCCATTGAGAGTTCGCTCTAGAATTTTGGGGAGTTTCTGTGCTAATAATTTTTCCAATGTAGCTTCAATTTTGGCTAAGATACTGTCTAGGCTGTCGTCAGCTGCTTATATAGTTAGGGATTTGGCTCTATCGGCGTATGTTATGCCCTAGGAAACTTCAGCGTTTCTTATACGTCTTGCTGACTCTTGTTTGGCCCTCTCTTTAATATTTATTGGATGTTTAGGACATTTGCGGCTGCTGGGCGGGTGGTCGTTTCCGCAGTTGGAGCACTTTGCGGGAGCATTCTTTGACTTAGTACACTCAAATGAAGGGTGTTTCATTCCGCATTTGTCACATCTGTAAGCCGCTGTGCATCTGTATGCCACGTAGCCATACAGCTGGCACTGTAACACTGTGTTGAGCCGGTCGGTATTTGCTTTGGCTCTGTGGTTACCTTAAGTTGTAATATGTCTTTTGCTTGGGAGATTCCTTTCCCCTTATCGGTTTTCTCCGTATTGACCAGAATTAGAAGAAATTTCCTGGTTCTGTTTCCTAGTCGTTTCACGGAGTTGAACGGTAAGCCTTTGTCCTGCAGATTCTTCTGGATGTCCTCTTCTGGTATTAACTGCGGGATACCCCTGATTACCACTTTCAGTTCCTTGTCCTGTTGTAACTGGAAGGTATGGAATGGTTCATCCATTTTATCCAGAGTTTTATGAAATCCTCGGGGTTTCCGTGAAAATTTTAATTCCCTCCTGATGGCTGAGGGCTTTGGCAAATCGGATGCTATTCGTTTCAGCAACTTGTTTAATCTTCTTATATCTTTCTTGGTTCCTGATTACCACTGGTGGTGGCGGCTTGGTTTTCCTTGACGCCGGTGCAGGGACTGAGATATAGATTTTTGGAGAGATTTTCAAGGCTGGAAAATCCTCCATTTCTTCATCCTGGGATGCGGAGGTACTCGGATCGGGGGACTCTAGCCGACTATGACTTTGTGGGTTACCAGAAGCGGTCTCCGGGGTAATCTTTTCGGTGGTCTATTGAATTCTTCCTCTTCTATTATCCTGTTTTTGATATGGCTAGCCAGGAAATATTCTGCGTGTTGTTTAGCGTTTTCGAGCGATCTAAGCTCCTCCATAAGCGGCTGGACGCCCTCTTCTACCTTCTTTAGCGTGTCTTTATATTTCACAATTTCATTTTCTGTTTCAACGATTTTTTTTCAATCTCGCTGGTGGAATCCATTTGGTTTAGATTTAACTTTGGTGGCTTCAATATCTAGGATTTCATTACAAAGCTCGTTAAACCGCTGGTGCATTATGCTCGACCCACCTACACGAAGTAAGGGGCCTAAGGTGTAGACTGAAGGATAACAAAGAGAACTGCTTAAAGAGTGTACATATGTGTGCTCCTTACGACTGTCAACTCACTTTTCCAGTAAGAATGATATGAATTTAAAATGAAATAAAATAGAAGTGATTTCAGATATAAACAAACTTTTTGTATTATCTTAAAGTACAATCGATAACG
>JAHWXV010071435.1:0-16232 GCA_024586415.1 Phrixothrix hirtus
ATATATATATATATATATATATATATATATATATATATATTTAACTTAATTATACGAACTTACGTATTCCCTGAAAGATGGAAGGAGATAATAATAACCCCACTATATAAATCTAGAAACAGGCAAGAAATAGCATTATTGTCTGCACTAACAAAATTTTTCGAATATATAATATTTGTAAGAGTACGGCACAACATGGATTTGTACAAAAAATATCTACAGTTAGCAACCCTTTGCATTTATCAACTAATGTGTTTCAAAATTTAAATGAAAAGAAACAAACACATATAATACGAGGGCTATGCAGAAATTCGACTACGAGCAAAGAAACGCGCAGACATCAAGATGGGCAGCGCGCAGCGCGCGCACGCTCAAAGCGGCTATAGAAGAAAACGTAGTTGACTTTCTGGGTAGTCGTCGTGTATATGGATTTTAGAAAGGCCTTTGACTGTGTCGACCATAAAGTTTTAATAAACAAATTGTATATGTATGGTTTGGGCCCCACATTAGAATTACTTATTTAATATCTAAGTCTAAGAAAATTTAGAGTCAGATTTGGTCGAAATACATCTGGTAAATTTACAGCAAACTCAGGAGTTCCTCAAGGTTCCAACTTAGGCCCCTGCTATTTACAATATTTATCAATGATTTGCCTGCTGTATGCAAACACTCTGATGTACTACTTTTTGCAGATGACTTGAAATTTTGCAGACGAATAACTACTGATGAGGATTTGCTAAATTGAACAGCTGAGTGTCAAGCTGTTTATAATTATTCTGTCGTAAACAAATTGCCTTTGAACACGGAAAAGTGTTATGTGATGAGTTCAACCTCTAAAGAACTACCCATAATTCATGATTATACATTAGGGCACACAAATTTGAATCCTATTGAATACATAACAGATTTAGCCGTGACATATGACATTAACATAAACTTTTCTATGCATGTCGGCAATATAATAAACAAGCCTTAAAGGTACGCGGCTTCGTTATTATGAATTTAACAATATAACAGCCTTAGTAAAATTATACAAAACGTTAGTTAGACCTATCCTCGAGTATGCCTCAGTTATATGGTATCTCAAACATCTGAATCATATCAAAACGATCGAAAAATACAAAACAAATTCTTGCGAAAAAACAGATACCGGACAATGCGAACAACTGATATCAGAAACGAATTTAAATTTATGTTTAGAAAATAATTGGAAATATATTTAGTAATCATATTATGTAAACTACGGAACAGCTTCATGGATGAGTCTTTTTTACTTTCGCAGTTACACCTAAAAGTTCCACCACGAACTCTACGCCCCACTGCTGTGTTTCACATACCTTTAGTCTTACGCAGCTGTTTTTGCCCGTCTCTTGTGAATATGCTGCGCTTAGTCAATAACTTTATGAATATAACTAGTCTCGACCTAACTATGTCATTACAAGAATTCTAAAAAGCAATACGAGATTATTTTTTTATTGTCAGTTAAGTACAGTTGGTGTGTTTTGAACATGTCCCAACTTACTTAGTTTCTTATTATTATATTATTAATTCGGCAATACAGCTGCGCAGAATTTATTTTAGTTAGATATATTTACCTTGTAATAAGGGTTTAGACTCTATCAGGTAATTATTAAATAAATAAAGACCGTGTCTACAAACTCTCTTCATAAATGAAAATTGCAAATTCTGAAACTCATTTTATGTAAATTTGACGTAAGTCACCTTACCCAAAAATGCTTCCTAAGTGAGCTAGATGTTAGACTCTCGTAACTAACAATACAAAGAATTAACGCTTATTTCAAATTTCTAAAATCAGTTTAAATAAAAATAGCTTAACAGTATTTCTAAGTTTAAAGCGAAATTTCTCAGACTGTAAAATAAAAGTTTAAAAAGTGCACCGTTCTATAACCCCGGGATTAGATATGAAAATCCATAGCGTAAAAATAAACTAAAAATCGAAGGGATGTAAAATGATGTGTACAAATAAACATTTTACAAGAAAAGGTCTTCGGCTCCAACAAATTATAAAAAGTCAAAGATCCGCCTCCTAAATTACGATATCAATTACCTAAGTTACTCAAGCAGTAAAATCTAGAAGGGTTAGTTGCGATACAGGGCGCCGTCATTGTAACGGTTTTGTACCACCAAACATGCAACTAATAGTTTAAATTGGAGACGTTTGTTTGATCAACTAAACAGCAGAAAGGGAAACCATATAGTAGATAAATGTCAGAAAAACGCAAGAAAATTCATCTTAGATCGTCAAACACGGTGATGAATTAACCAATCATAACACCTTCGAGAAAGATCCTTTGACGTTAACATGTAAATTCCGACTACGGGGGTTAATGATTTACATTATTTATACAGTGGGTTTTTTAAAAGTGAAACTTCGAGGTCATTAAAGTGACAAAACTATACAACTTTTCACTGTCAATTTTGTACTATACACATCATATTTAATAAAGTCCAATTCGCAAGAGAAACGATTCAACACCACAATCGTGCTGCGACTCGCGTGCTGCGAATTATAAGTACAATAAAAGCTACGCTCAGTGTGAATAATAGGTTTGCAACCGCTTTTCAGAAACGTTGCTCTTTTAAAGTAGCCGCAGCAAAAGGGTTAAATGCTGCGTGCAACTTTTGGTCTATGTATACAGGCGATCTGCAAGAATTGGAACTACAACTAAAAAACTGCACAGCAAAAGTAGCCGTGTGCGAACTCAGCTTAAGATGCTGCATATTAGTTACAATTGTTGATATAGCGCCACTTAATTGTTTATTGCAATGCTCAGTAGAAACTTAAAGTTAAGGTTATAATTTATAAATTTACATGACATTAAATGGACTTTTCTAATATAAGAGCGCAATTTACATGGAAGGCTCATAAGCTAGCTCACACAATAAATACTTACCTTACACACATTCATTTTTTTATAAAAATGCCAGCACGAAATGAGTACATGTACGTTTTGTCCATACTAGCGCTCATTATACCCACGCAGCTATAACCTTATTGGATTAATTACGCCCTGGTCTTCGTTAAACATTGTCACGCTGAGCACCTTGAAGTTCACAAAATGATGTAATTCATTGGGAATAAGATAAGAATGGATGGGGTATTCACCTCAATCCAGTTTAAAACTCTTATTAGGGCCTAAATTTTGTGCGGGAACAAATTTTGTTTTAGAATCTGTGAGCAGGGTCGTCCCAGCCTAGATCATTACCTTAAGCATACAATTAAACAGCGCCGACGGCGGCTACTGCGATACGACTCAATAAGCGCCATTATTAAGTGATTCGAAAGGCGGGATTCTTCTAAGCTGCACCCTGTCGTCGATACCACCTGCAATGCTGAATTCAGCAGAAACAACACTTGAGGTTTTGAATTATCTGCCCCATCACTCGACATCCTATCTACAAAAATCACTTATTAATATTCTCAAAGATAGTGATCATGATCTTCGCAACTGAAAGAGTTTACCTAAATTTATTTCTCCGTTCATTGTCTTTTTCGTTTCTTCACCTATTAATGATCCGTGACAAAAAGCTTCTCTTACATAACAAATTGTTTTCTTTTGAAACCTATGGTCGAATAGAACGCTTTGAGGAACCCATCGTGCACAAACCTTTGAAAACCCATTTTGGTAATTATAATCACATTTCCATTATTTACTTGAAGTTAAAAGACTGATTGCTGGCGTTCGATACGATGACGACGACGACCAAATGTGCTTTTGGTGCATGATGCACATATATTTGTAAATGTTTACCGTGGTTGTTTGCCCCGTAATCAAGAATTCAACTGCGGGTCATTATTTGAAAGACGAGTTGTTTACGAAAATAATTTTGACGGTTAGCTAAACGCAGGACATTAAAGTTTACAGCATTTACGTGGTGTATCAAATTCTAAGCAATCCTCGTATAATGTGCATTCATAAAAACAAGTTTAATATCCATGATACTACTAGAATACATAGGCTTGCATTGGTTTATGTGTTAAAAACTCGGTGTATGGTAATTGACCATACATATAACCTAAAGGTGGGTTTAGACAGATCAATTTAGTTGTTTAATGAAGTTGAATCAATCAAATTGAATGACCATTGACAGATAATTGAAAGAAATGGAAACAAGCTCTACTTTTGTGCAATATGATTGAATCTATATAGTTGAAAGTAGAATATTGAACTGTGTAAACGAAAAAATTCATTTACGAAACTACATGTGAAATTAACATAACATTTACAATAGCGGTAAAGTTGAAACATGATCATTCTGTAATAGTTTCAAATTTATTAAGGACAAACCATGTTTATGGAACTCAGAGTGTAATGAATATAAAAATAAACATAAAAGGGATAACTCCTTATATGAAATGATAATTGAAATGAACATTGAAAATTTAAACGTAGATGCACTGAAGTTGAAGATAAAAAGTATTCGCACCCGTTATTCAAATGAATTAGGTAAAGTACTAAATCAAAAAAAAGTGGCGCGGGTTCAAAAAACATTTACATCCCAAAGTAATTTTGGTATAAACTAGTAGACAGTTTCCTACAAACTGTATGTGTGTCAACAACGAGTAGCAGCCAAAAATCGTAGAGTTATTTTCAGCTTTAGCTTGGTGGCAGACTTTCTCACATTGTAGTATTTTCTTTCTAAATAGTTGGCGCAACTTTTGCGACAAACTCATTCGCAGGTGATTTTTTAATATGTCTTCATCTTCTTTTTTCCCATTCTCTCAATAATGTTATGGATGCTCCGAATTTTTCCGTCGTCTTATCCAATCATGACGTTACGGTTTTCTCTAATTACGTCGCGGGGAAAAATTATGTATATTTTGCTTTTCCAGGCAGTAGTCGTGAAGCCAGATGCTTTCTTTACAGGATTCTTTTGAAATAGGACTTTATTGTTCATACCTAGCTAAATTAGTTGATAAATAATAATGCATAAACCTTCATAAGTTATATATTACAAATAAAAATAACTGGATGATTCATTACAAATTGAAATGAGCATGAAAGGTTCAAAATAGTCATATACGAAACAATAACGAAACGTTCAAAACAATCATGTAAGTGTTCTCTAATACTAAAGAAAGTATATACAAAGTGAACTAAATGAAATGATCGTTTAGCTATTCTTTTGCGTTTACAACGATGACAATCACATATTGAATTTTAATTCGTAAAGCACAATCAATAAATCTATTTAATTATTGTTGGTGGAAATCGGTTTGTTTCGGCTAGTGTTGATTTTAGCAATCAATGGATGATTCTATTGAATTAGTACCAATGAAATCAATTAATTAGTACTTCTCCTGAAAAGGCTTTCGACCAACGGTAACTAATTTCTACAGGTCTTAAACAAATGCTAGAATGCTTTTGGAAGTTGTTTAATAACGGACCTCGTATCAATGTTTCGTACATCAATACATAAATGATTTTTAATAATCGACCTAAAATATTTTGTGTGCTCCTGTCACATTTACCTTTTGCGGTCTGTATACCTCGTAACGCCAGTTTTTATGGTACGTGCAAAGAAAGGCGGCATTTACGAGCTCCTCATGCGGGTCTGTCGGGTTCCTCCGCCTAGACGTACCTGCAACTGCGGCGACACAAATAAGATGGGCCTCGCACAATGTATGACGGTGATTTTCAGGAGACTTCATTTACCTTATGACCCAAGCAACTGTTTGCCTAAGCAACAAAGCACGGTTGACGACAGCGGAAAGGTTGAACAGATCCCAAGCGAAAACTAGGTTTGTCGGCTCGGCTATATGTTTTAAATCAAAGACTTATTCTTTAAGTTAGCCCCACCGTAAGCGTGCGGCTTGATGTTTATGGCCTCACGGTCAGATTCCGAGTATGCCGATCTCGCTGTCACAACTGAAGCTCTTTACGGCTTAGCAGTTGATATCGTAGTTCCCTAAGCGTTCTTGCGTCGCTCTTTATATACTAATCTCAGACGCGGTATCTTTATTCGACTAACGTAACTTATTTACTATTTCATTCTTGCGCTTTACTATAACTTCTTGTAGCTTGTTAACATTTAAAATGGTAACATCTTATTTGATATATACAATTACTTAACTTATTTTAACTAAATACATTATTTGTACTTTGTTTCATTCTAATTAGGCAAGCTACTAGATTTATAATCATTTATATATATAATTAATTATTTTAATTATTAGATGTTTCCCGCATTCCGCGAATTCTTAAAGTCTTTTACATTGCCTTTTTAACTTAAATATTGATAACATTAAAGCACGCGCAACTGTATCAGTTTTTATAATCGCGATTTTTATGTTATATGCGGGTACTTTTACCCAATTTTTTACGCACCGTCTCCTTTTTCTCCGCTTTAACTTCCTTTCAAATAATTTAATGATACGTTGCGCAATTACGACACTAACAATCGTAATATCGTACGTAGAACTTTACTCGGCGCCATTTGTAATTAAACTGGATCATTCCATTTGGATGAAACGTGTAAATGCATTCATGTTTCAATATGATAACCAATTTCATTGATTCAATGTTATTGATCAACGAAAGTGATCCGTCAAAACCCGCCTTAACTTTTATAGTTTATGGTGTTTACAATCACGACATTACTAAGATCGTGATTACGATTTTATAATAAAAGCATTCTATATTATTTGAATAAGTTACTGATGTAAGGTTGGATCTTACAACAATCCATCGGTTGTTCGTGTTGCAATAGAAAAACTAAACTTATCGCGACTTAGCTTAGTAAAAATTAATCAGATAGGGGCGTGGGCGGCTTTGTTACGCTGGTTTTGGCTCTCGTCAACAATTATCAGATGGTACCTGTAGGAAGGCAAAGAAATCAAATACCTGCAAGGGCGTCTGTCGTATGTACCTCCCTATCTCGCACGCACACCTCACACGACAAGATGTACGACGGCTTCTGGTGCTACTATAACTTAAAGAAAAGCTAGATTTTTGGAACAAGAAATGAAATACAATTGAAGTAAAACAACACATTCGTTTATTACCGTGAGCGAGTTCGGCAATAAATACAAACAAAAAAGAATAACAGAGTTAACTAAGGCTACATATAAATGTTTATCGCTTTCGAAACACCAAAATGACAAACTAGGTTATTGACTTTCGCCTTAACGGGATATTTATAAGTGATAAGAAATGTATGTTACAATTAACATTCCTAAAAAAATAAAATACTCTAGAATAGTCGCAAACAAAACACAAGCTACTTCTCTACGTTAACGCTTATCAAAGTAAAAATGAATTTTACAAAACAAAATAGTAGTCAAGACTAACAGCATTAGGCAGACTATATCTAACATCAAATACGTTAGAGAAAAATAAACAGTTGTTATTTATTATCGCTATTCTAACATTATAACTTGCCAGGTGCTATAAGATGCAAATTTCAAAAATCATATATTGTAGCTAAACATAGAGAGGTAAAATATTAAAAATCAATTTAAAATAAATAGCCTAAATCAATTCTGTACCTTGTTGCACCTACAATAACTGAACTAATCGTTCTTGAAATTTTCGTTTACAAATGAAATTTTAACGTCACATCTCGTATATATAACTTGCTAAAGATATAGATAATTTTACGATAGATTTTATTGTTATAATTTGTGTAAACAAACCCAAATACAACTGTGCAAAGGTAAAACTTGAGCAAAACAATTTATTTTAATTCACAAACTTCTTTAATCAATTACTTTAAATTCTGACTTAATCTTTATCGAAGAAAATATAAACATAGAAGGTGGCGGTAAACATTACTTGAACGATTTTATTCAAAATGAAATTCTATAATTACGTTAGCTTCTTATGCTGACCAATATATTATATTTGAACCAATGGATTTTCATTTCTAAAAGTAAATAATTTAGCATTACGTTATTTTTAAAATGTAATGGACCTCAATTTGTAGTATGCTTTTCAGTTATCGTAAAAAGTTGACCTTCAAACTTTTATCAGCGTATGCAAATTGAAACGTATAACGGCTAACAAAGACAAACTAGTCTGGGCTCCATATGAAAGAGCATAACATACGGCGACATCAGCTTTGCTGGCTTGAGAGATGTAGCTTTTTCCTGTTGATGGCCAAAAATGTATTGCACCTTAACGGAACTATCCAAATTCATAACACCAAGACTAATAGCTATGTTAATTAAGTTTTCCAACATAAATGCGGCAGATGATGATAAACAGGACTCTCTTCTAACTTTTATGAATTCAGAACAACCATGTTTATTAAGTCCCACCGGTACTTGTTGCTATAGTTCACGACGGAAATTAATTAAGATATAAACAAATTGAATCAACCTTACCCGTGTTAGCGTAATACGGCACGATACAACCAAAAGAAGATAAACTAACACACAATGTGGCGCACCATGATTAGAAATTTAGTGCGGAGTCTTAGACGGCGGTCTTCAACCAACGGCCTTCTAATACTGGCACTCAAATTCGCATCGTCTTCGCGGCGACTTTATGTGAATACACGCAAAACACAGGGGCGCACTTAGTCGAAATATTAAATACATATTTTTATTTTACCACCAAATTTATGGATTTCGCAACGAAATACCGAATAATTTAAAGGCGTAAATTAATTCATTCAACTTGACATAATCAAATTCAATAAAATACCATTGATTAAAGAAACCGTTAAGTAAGACGGTTTAGGAAGAAAAATAATTACATATAACGACGTTTTGTTTATTAGGTTAGCAACTAGTATGTTCATTACGATGTTTATAGTATAAAATGCTCAAGTTGGTTCATATAAATTATAATTAAGGCATTTATACTACATAGTAGTTTTGTAAGAAATGTAATTAATTATTTATATAAAATGAATTTGAAAATATAAAAAACTAGTATTATGGTATTTCGTTTTGAAAGACTTCAAAAACATACAAGCTTCTATTTGTTCTCAAAGCACTAATATAGAATTTATTATACACAAAGTGCTTTGATTTTCCGTATAGTATTTTTTATTCAATACTTGACAAAAAGTTTCAATATAGAGTTCAGTATAATCTGACTATTTTGTATGTGAGGCGTGCGTTGGTATGAAAATTTCAATTTCATAATCAATATTTTTAGGCGACTGTTTTTATACTATGTGGGATTTACTTGCGTACAGATATTTCAGTTATTTTTCTACACTTTATTTAATTGTAATTGCTTCATTGTCGTATTTGCAAATTTATCTATGGTGAGTTATTTCAAAAAGGAGTAAGCAAAAGAATTGTATATTGAGAGCTAACAATACTCTTAGAAAATCTTTCTTGAGAAAGAATCATAAAAATGTATATAGAAAGAAAAGTAACGTATTAAGATGTAGATAATATAAAATGATTTGTCTTATGAAAAATGTTACGGATGTAATAATTTTTAATCTTCATGAATACTTGTCTGTTTTTCCACGACACGTTCGCTAAGAGATTGTAATGACAATGGATGCTGTTTATTTTATAAATGTCTTAAAATACCTCAAGTCGAAATGTTTCTGGTATTTTACCTCAAATTTCCTTTTATTTTATATATTGTTCTTGTGAATCCTATTATATTACCATTAAATATATTTTATAGATTACGAGAGTCTCTTTTACCCCTGAAATTGTGCAAATTTAGTGGGTTTATAAATTTAGTCCCAATTCCTTTGACGTAAAAACTGTGAAACGCTTTCATGTCGAAAATGCATATAAATGATTTTACAAATATATAACTCTAACGGAATAAAGAACGAATAACATTTAAATAGCATGGTTAAACATTCTTATGTGTACCACTAGTATCAATTAATTTTACAAATGACTATTATCTAAATTACTCTAAAATTATATAAGGAACAATCACTCCTTTTATTTAGATACGGGGGCGATCTGATTAGTGAGGTAACTAACATAGAGGTTGCTCTATTGCGTAGTCGTGCCTTATTTAATTAATTTACTATCAATGTTGGGTCAGACGAGCGGTATGTGCTTTTATCTAAGGGGCAACGGCCACACAATAACAGTATTAGGTAGCTATGTTCTCGGTGGCTTGAGATTTTAGTGACACTTCTAGCTTTTACCTGAAGGCTTAACTTAGGTACTTACAACAGTTTTATTATTCTCGAACAAATACCACAATTTCAATTTAAAAATAAATGTATTTAAATAAGACAATAATTTGAAAGTTAATTATACAACAAAGCAAAACAAAAGCAATGTTAAATTTGGTTTAAAAGCTTAAGTTATTATCGATGCGATCAATTTCTATAAAGTTTATAAATATTGAATTAATTTTGTTAACACTTACCCTACTATAAACTAAGTTATTTATGTGTAGCTTAAATAAAGTTTTTCATTTATTGAAGCTTTGAAATGAAAATAAATATTTACAACCTTTGTTTAAGCTAACATAATTATGTTTTTATTACTAAATAAAGTTGAAATAAATGTCCTTTAAACTTAACTGATTTACTAATTAAACACGCGCGGTTCGCGTTCGCGGCAAATGATAAGTATGCGAGAACTAACCTTTTCGTTGTATTCTGGCTAATTTTGTCAGGTGATTCGGATGTCAACTCGAAATTTCTTACAACACTCGGTGTAGTATTATTAACTTCTTTGAATTACGTACTTGGAACGAATTCCACAACTCGTGGTGATTCTATTGTAATTCTTTTACTGCAATCTATTTGCAGCGACTATACTGATGAACTCGTTTATTGATCGCTGCACTATAAACATTTATGGTAGATCAGGAAACGACCTGGTTTTTACTTAAGCTCGAGTTTATATGACTTTCGGGAATTCTCATTGTTCAATGGGATTGTTGGTTATTTGAATTTCATTCAATGTCTTTGAACTAAAACTCGTTTCTCAATTCTCACGTAGGCTGTTTTAAATTTATATGTACGTGTCTTTTTGCGAATTTTGGGCCTGACTTGTTATTTTACATGTCTTTGCGGCAAGTTTGATACATATTCCGCTTCTTTAAATGATACTGTCTATGGCGGTGGTCACGTAAATCATATTACCTGTCCATCTTTTGCTTTTAACAAATCTGCCGTTGCTTAGTACTCTTAAAACCTATTCTAAACGGTTAAGATTGAATTTATGTTTAATTAAACACATTATCGATGTCTAAGAATTTTATATACAATTTTATTTAATTCTTAAGCATCTTGATCTGAATTATAATTTTGATTATTGATGGCATCAACAGCGCCATAATCTACGCATTCGTGTCATTTATCAAATCGATCCTACGTTATAAGACAGCTGTCAAAGTCTCAGCCAAATACGTTGCGCCTTTTGTCTCGTACAATTGTTTAAAGTAAACGAGTAACGTTGTTTTGTGAAGATGGACAAAAGAGAATTTCGTGTTGTGATTAAACACTTGCATATCGCCAGGAGAAAAACCTAAAGAAATTAAAGAAGAGTTATATAATGTTCACCGCGATCTGCGGCATCATTTAGGACAGCTTGTTTCGGTTGAATGAATTTAAACGTGGCTATACGAGTACCGAAGATGAAACAAGGTCATGACGTCCGAAAGAGGCTACCACTGCCAAAATGATCACCAAAGTTCATGATCTTGTTTTAAATGATTGTCGATTAAAAGTGTATGTGATAGCAGACACTATAGATATATCTAAAGAACGTGTTAGTCATATCTTGTATGAACATTTGGGTATGAGAAAGCTGTCAGCAAGATGAGTGTCACGTCTGCTAACTGTGAACTAGAAACGAATGCGCGTAACAACTTCTGGGTACTATGTTACCCTTTTTAAGCACAATCTCGCCGAATTCTTACATCGATTTATTACCGTTGACGAAACGTGAATATACTACTATACCTCCGAAACAATGGAGGTAAAAGCCGGTTAAGAAAGCAAAAATGGTTTTGTCAGCTAACAAGGTTTTGGCAACCGAATTTTGGGATGCTTGTGGTGTTATCTTTATAGATTATCTGCAAAAGTGTAACACAATTACAGTAGAGTACTGCGCGTCGTTATTGGACCAGCTTATTGAAAAATTAAAGAGAAAACGACCGCATTTGAGAAGAAGGAAAATGTTTTTTCATCATGACAATGCACGGTCACATTCATCTAACATTATTAGGGCAAAATTAGTCGAATTACGATTCAAAATACTTCGTCATGCATATTACAGTCCAGATTTAGCTCGATTTGACTTTTTCTTGCTTCCAAACTTGAAAGAATGACTAGGTGGAAAGAGATTTTCATCTAATGAGGAAGTGACTGTGGAAGCGTAACACGTTTACTTTAAAAAACTGCAAGAGACAAAGGACGCGACGTATTTGGTTGAAACTTTGACAGCTGTTTTATAATATATGATAGATTTGATAAATGACATACATTCGTAGATCATGGCGCCATCTCTATGTTAGTTACTTCACTAATCAGATCGCCCTCGTGTATTATATATTTGTATTATAAATGCATCAATGCTCATAGTATAAAACGACTAAGTATCTTATCCAATATCTAAATGTTAAGTACAAGATAAAACAAAAAATGTAAAAGGATTTAAAATATTTGATATTTTTATTCATAAATAAACGATAAATTGATAATAAAATGTTATAATCAGTTGCATCGCACTATCTATAAAATCGTCCTTACAGTTTGAAAAGTCACTTTTACGTATGTTAACCACAAATTCGAGGCTGTTTCAAATGAAAAGCATGTAAAGCATGCACATACGCCACCGTTACAAAATACATGGACTGAGGTTTTAAAGTAATTATCTGGGTAGCCTCTGCGCTTAGTTTATTAGATAAAACAATTGTAGCACCAAGCTTCATCATTGCTTGCAATGTCCTCGCTAAATAATTGCATCAGCGAAGAAAATTTCCCAAAAAATATTTTTAGAAAATTTGATATCTTGTTCGTTTAAGCAGTTGTTCTTTCCAAGCATTTTATCGCTGTGGATTTGCGACAACCGAATGATACAAATCAGTATCCAAAATTATTGCCTACCGGTCTTTAAATTTGGAAGCAGTTTAAAGAAATCTGGTGGGTTTAAAGAAGTACTTGTCTAGCCACTTATGAAAATAAACGTCGTAGATTGTTAGTTAAAGAGCGGAAAAGATGAGAAAGTGATTAATAAATATCAGAGGACTGAGTGTGATGAGATAGCACCTCCCAATCGAGGCTCTTTAATAGCGGCATTTGAGATATTAGCAAGATGAGCTCGATCATTACGTTAGTATATATACCCGCAGTTTTGCTGAACAGTTGTTTTTAATTATGGCCTCAAGGCAACTGGAGTGTTGGCAAAATCCCGGACAATAGTGGTTACATTCTTCGAAAGCAATTCATGGTAGATGACGATTCATCACACATACAACAATGGCTTACCTGAATAGTTACAAGTTTCTGCACAGGGAATACGATTTGTTAGCTCATCCGTTCCTTTTATTCTTGATGTTATGACGATGACAATGTGGGACTAAAGTAGCCTACTTTATTGACACGCTAAACATTGGCAAACATCAATGGACGCACTAATAGTAACTCGATGATCTCTTTTATTTTAGCTCAATATGTCCTATTTTTAAAAATGCCACACAATGAAATCATCTCAATTTATCACATTGGCCATTTTTGAAATTCTGTGAAATGTACCAGGGGGTGCTCATAGAAATGAAACGTTCTTCCTAAACGCAAATTAACCCACTGATTTATTTTGTTCTGGCTAAGAATATGCGGTACCCGTATGCCCAATTTTTAAAAATATCATTCAATGGTTTATTGATCACATTTCATCTCAATGACCAATTTTGAAATTCTTTGAGGTGTACAAGTGGTGCTAAACTTAAAGTAACATTCATCTCTAAATATTACTCTCTGAAAAAAGAAAATTATTTGGCTATCGTATTTTCCCAGACAGGGTCCATACCGTAGACTGTGAAATTTTGATGACCTTCGATGTCCTGACATCCAGCTTAAATTGATATACAAATACATTAAAATATGAATTTTCTCTAGCTGACATTCCATTTTTTAGGCAACAAATAAGGCGTTGCTTTGCTTTTTTTTAAATCTCGCAATATTTCTTTGTATTTTACTTTTAAATTTTATATCAGTTTAGCGTCTTTATCAATATCATTGTATCATTCATCTAACCTGTTCAACTAATGTGATTACCCAAAATTCCTATCCAGTTCTTGTCGAGCTTCGTATGCAACACCAATTCATTTTTCTTGCATCTACAAGTTATGTCTTTTACGGTGCTATCGATCATTTATCTATCTGGTAACTTCTATAGTTTTATTTGCCTTTTCATATTTTCTACATGTAAATTAAGATTTTTAGTTACTTTAAACAAACTAAAAACTAACCCGGTAATCTGAAATAAAGATAATTTATATATAATGTTCATGTACCAGTCACAAGCAACATACCTCTATTTAGATTTGATAGGAAAATAAAACGAAGGCAAATCGTAATACAACATTAATCATAATTAAAGCACAACTTACGAAAATATTTACCAGAACTAAGCTCGCATAGAACACAAAGCGTAAATATTGGCAATAAAACCATTAAATTGTATCCCGTATTACCTTGACACCTTAGTTTTCCAATGGAGCAGTTAATTTGAATACTATGAAACAATTAAACGATAGCGTTAGAACTACGCGTTGTCATCATCAAAACGATAGTTTTTATTAGAGCTACGAATTGAGATACCACTTCGTAGATCTAATAAAAGAAAATTGAGATATCGAGCCCGAGTGTGTCAGTGTATTGCTAAAAAGAACCAATGCAACGCCTCGGACAACCAAATCCATGGTGGGCGGTTAAGATTGAACAAGATTGGCCCACCTTGGAATAAACGTGAGAACATGGAATGGAAAGTGGAAACGTGAAACGTAAGAAGGATTATGGAAAGGAACGCGAGATTTTGAGTGAAATGAGAGGGAGAAGGCTGGATGGGCTGTGTGGGAATGAAACCAAGTGCAAAGGGAAAGAAGCGATAGAGATGGATGGGGGAAGCCTGGGTTTCTGGTCTTAAGTAGAAAGTTGGACACATGGTTCAAAAGAAGTGGGATTGATTTAGAGCGAATTTACTAAATCGCATGTAAAGCAGTATGAATTGGTGTCTTCCCGGCTACTCTGGGTAAGAGTGAAGATAGACATCTGGAAAGTACTGGCTGTCCCCTATTATGCTACGGTGAATGGTGATAACCAGGATGAATGTGAAACCTTTTGGATAGACTTAGAAGAGGTACTTAATACAAGTCACGTGAATGATAGAGTGATATTACTGGGTGACCTGAATTGATGGGTAGGAGTAAGAAGAGAAAACATAGATCGTGTAATTGGCCCTTATGGCGATCCCAGAACAAATGAGAATGGAGAAGCGTTAGTTTGGCTATGCTTAGAAAAAGCCATGTTTCTATCGAATACGTGGTTTAAACATAAGGATATCCATTTGTATATGTGGAAAAGAGGGGACTCTAGAAGCATGATTGATTTAATCGTTTATGATAAGAGGTTACGTGAATTGGCAACGCCCATATGAGTGATGAGAGGTTCTGAATGTGGGACGGATCATTTTCTGGTAATGTCAAAAATTGAGCTTGGTAGAAAGTGGGTATATAAGGATAAGGCATTGTAAGAAAGACTAGTGAAAGTGGACAAAAATGTGAGAATACCTACGAAACCTAGAGAAGAGAATGTTAGAAGAATCTGAATAGAAGTATAAAATTGGAAAAAGTGGCATCGAATGTGCATGGAAGAGGTTGAAAGGCATCGTGATAGAATGTGCAACTAAAGTATGTTCAGTGAGTACGATTGGAAAGTCAAAAAAGACGGAAGGTGGAATGAAGGCGTGAAAGATGCAGTAAACAAGCAGAAATAAATATATAAAAGAATGATTGGAACCAAAGATGAGAAGAACAAAATGGATCTATTGAAAGCATATCGGATTAAAAAGAAGCGAGCAAAGGAAGTTGTGAAGGCGAGTAAAGAGCCTCTGGGGGTGAAGGAGGGAGTAAGAGTGCAGAATGATTTTGAGGGTAATAAAAGATTATTTTGGAAATGGGTAAGGAATGCAAAGCAGGGTGTAAATAACCGAGTGAACGGAATACGGAATAGTGAGAATGAAATGGAGTGGGATGAAAGTAAAGTGATATTGCGTTGGAAAGAATATTTTAAAGGGCTGTATGGCAACAAGGATACTG
>JAHWXV010071441.1:0-19204 GCA_024586415.1 Phrixothrix hirtus
TCTCTCTCTCTCTCTCTCTCTCTCTCTCTCTCTCTCTCTCTCTGTGTGTGTGTATGTGTGTGTGTGTGTGTGTGTGTGTGTGTGTGTGTGTGTGTGCGTGCGTGTGAACAAAGTATCTCAAACATAACACTGGTAGATAAACTAAATTTTATACTTCAGTTTGTATCCATCCTCGCACGCGACTGTAATAATTTCATTAAAATCGATTAACCGGAACTGCCACTTTACTCTTGTCATTTTCGCGATTTTGCCGAAATCAACTGTAACGAATTTTCTTAAATTTATTGTTTGTTAGAGATTTAATGCCATTTCATACAATTAAAACAACTTCTCAAAAAATGTCCCTAAAACGAGTAACCGGAAGCAGACTTACCATTAATTATGACTAAATTAACTATGCAACTGACAGCCCTAAATAAATGAAATTGATACATGCGATCACAACTACCTTTGTATGCTAAATCAAGAATTGTGTTAGAATCGAATAACTGGAAGCACGACTTTATTCCTGTTAGTTTTAGATATTTTCCGAATATTCGGTTTTTCAAGATTTTCTCAAAATCGGCTCTAACGATTTTTTAAAACTTATTTCATTCCTTACCCACTTAATGACCTTTCATATAATATAGGTCGTTTCTTAGAAACTTCTCCGTAAATTCAGTAACCGGAAGTACCTGCACCGTTAGCTTAAAATAAAATAACTATGAAACTAAAAGTTCTACCTCAATGGAAATTTATATTTGTCACCGCAACTACATTGTGATACCGGCACATGCGTACTTCACCCTCGATTACACATCGCTTCATTCACCCACGCACAGGAAATAAGATAATAAGGATTACCTGCCTGATACGATACAAATGAATAGAACTATTCATAACGGAACAGCGATTCATCAATAACACTATTGCCGTCGCATCTTAGTAGTGCTACAACTGTATATAAACCCTCCGTTTTTACACATACGGTCAGTAGAGAATTTTACATCGACTTCGCGATTCACCCTGAATCTTAGTGTCTCCTGCTCTTGCCGTTCAATGCAATCTGCCGCGTGGGAGTACCTCGCTACGCTACAGTAACTAAGTACCCATCTCCGTTATTAATCATTTCTGGAACATCACATTGACCTGAACAGTCTACAGTTATTTGATTTCAAAATAATAAGTGTTTTCGACGCTAAACGACGCCGACAACATATTGGCTGTCCCACTCGTGGGGCATCTAGAAGACTCGACACCGTGGATTGTAGCGCTTACCCAGAACCACATTCGATCGACTAGCAGCCGACCTTTCCTTCTGGAAGAGGAACAAATACTTCCAGTGTCGCCTAAGTAACAATAAACAATGGAGTTCCTCGAAGACTACATTTTGCCGCTACTTCAGGATGAAGAAAAAATTCTGGAATCAACGAGGAAAACCGACAGACTATCAGACGTCGAAATATATTGATTAACAAAATTCTGAGACCTTCATCTTAAATAAATGGGCCTTGTATGAGCGTCTGAGGCCAGACGCACAAGAACACGAAATGGTTTCCATATTACTGCATCAATTAAGACCATAATTACGCGTCCATTTCCTACGACATCCGCCGAAGTCTGTGGCTGGACTCTTCGACGAAGCCACTACCATCGAGGTTGTCCGTACCACAGCGAAACCTTTAACCGCAAGGACGACTGTTAAGGCCGCCGTAAATAGCCGAAGCCAGTCGCTTCCGCGCTGCCGATTATGTAATAGCGGCAGTAGACACTGACATGGCGACTGCCCGAAGAACATCACGTCCAACCAACGAAACGTCATGGCGGTCGGGACCCACTAAACCCGGCCGTAAACACCGCGTCAGCCATGGCCGCTTCCTTACCTCGTATCAACTTGGAGATGCGAGCACAACATTACCGCGCCTTGCCCGACAGTGGAGCCACCAGCAACTTGGCACGCTGGGGCTCCTTCCACCCCGACACACAAAATGAAACCGCCGTCAACCTAGTCACTACGGGATCCAAAGTTAACGTGGGTGGTCAAGCTACGCTCCAAATCTATGTCGGAGGCATGCTTCAGTCAATTCGCGTCCTATTGGTTAAGGACCTCCGCGAAGAACTTATCCTGGAGTACCCTTGGTAGTTGAAGAACAAGGCAGTAACCGACTTCCACCGACGTTGTTTACATTTCTGTGCCGACCGCCGGACGACGGTTTTCCTGGAGACGCACGTAAACAAGAAAGGGCGTAAGCAAAACAACTCGAAGATAGAACCAGACCTGCCAGAGCACCTGAAGCAAAAATAAAAGGGGTTGATCCAGGAATTTCCAGAAGTCTTAAACGGCGATAGCGCTGTTAAAACCACCATAACTACCAAGCACCGAATCCAGCTACGTAAAGATGCTCCGTTCGGATTACGGCCCTACCGTTACTCCGCGGCAAACAAGAAAATGCTATATGACCAAGTAAAAGAGATTCTCGCAGATGGGATCATTGAACCATCCACGTCCGACTATTGTTCACTCGTTGTCATCGTTGACAGGAAAGACGGAACGCCTCGTTTCTGTATCGACTACCGGCGGTTGAACACCCTTACAGTGGACGAGACCTCACAATTGCCTACCATCTCGTATACTCTCAAGACCTTGGGAGACGCCACGGTCTTTACGACATTGGATTTAAGGACGGGTTATTGGCAAATACCGCTTGACGAGGGTAGCAAGAAGATAACGGCATTCGCCACCCCCAATGGAGCCGCATACCAGTTCAACGTGATGGCTTTAGGCTTGAAAGGGGCACCGACCACGTTTCAAAAAATAATCAGCCGAAATGTGGTAGCCTACCGAAATGTGGTAGCCTACCTCCACAAATTTACGGTATCTTACCTGGATGACATCGTCATCTTCTCAAAAAATCACGATGAGCACTTAAAGCACCTGCGGCTGGTACTCGAACGTTTCGATATGCATGGGCTTCGTTGCAACCTGCAGAAGTGCCACTTCGGGAAAAACAGCCTCAGCTATCTGGATCACGAAGTTACCAGTCAGGGCAACGCACCACAGCAGGTACACCTCAATGCATTTATCCGACACCGAAGAACCGCAAAGATCTGAAAGACTTCCTGGGCACATGCAACTGATTGCGAGAATATGTGCCTAATTTCGCCACCCTGGCCGTCCCACTGACTGACTGCCTCTCGGTAAAGAAGAAGTACAAATGGATCACTGAAGCCGAAACCGCCTTCGCCCGTCTCAAAAAAGCGTTGGCGGTGCCACTACAATTAAGTCGGCCCGACTTGCGACGCCCAACGCCTTAGAAATGGGGGCTATGTTGTTCGAAGACGGAGAAGAGGGCACTAAACGCATCATTTCCTGTGTCTCGCCCAAATTCACGCCGGCAGAAGCCAATTATCATCGCAACAAACAGGAGTGTCTGTATACGTAAATACCGACAGTATCTAGAAGACCGAACATTCATACTGCGCACGGATAACAAAGCCATGCAATGGTTAGCGAAGAGCAAAGACCGCAAAGCCAAATTAACACGGAGGTCTTTGTTACTACAGGAATTCAATTTCACCGCCGAGCACGTCCCAGGACGTGCTAAAGAACTAGTGGATCACTTGTCAAGGTCGCCGAAGGTAACCGGTGATGTCACGCAACCATATTTGGAACGACTACTTTCGCCTGGTTTCGGCCTGAACCAAATCGACGGACAAGTGCCGTTACACCAACAAGTCTGAGACATCCACTCCCAGGACGCCAGCATACAAGAATGCGTCCTTCGTCCGCAAATCGACACCGAAGCCCCAACTGCTCCCGGTGACGCCACCTACCATCGCATACACGACGTTACCTAAGAAAGCCTGTTCGTAAAGCGCGCCGAGAACACTCATGGTACCAAGAGCAGTACGACCTCGACTTCTCTTCGCGTACCATGACGCGCCTCTGGCCGGTCACCCAGCCCGGGAAAAAAACCGCCCGGGCCATCGCCGAACACTATTTTTGGCTGGGATCTTACCTCGACATCCGACGTTACTTGCAACGGTGTTGGATATGCGCTGCTGCCAAGAGACCGACGCATCAGAATGCGGCTGCGTTACGCCCTCATATTCCTAAAAAGCCGTGAGAAGCCGTGGCGTTTGACGTTATGGGAAACCACCCACGATCGACTGTTGGGAACACCGCCATAATCACGTCACCGATATATTAGGCCGCTGGACGGAACCCGAAGCAGTGCCTCAGGCGTCGACGCAAGATGTCATCCGTTTTTTGGAAAATCAGATCTTCGTTCGTTTCGGTTATCAACGAACAATCATGTCGGGTAACGGTGGCCAATTCATCAGTAACTGTTTCCTCAATTGGGCTCAGAAAAATAAAATCGCCACCTAGACAACAGCCACTTACCACCCCAGAGCAAACGTAACCAAACGGAGGAACCAGGAGTTGAAAAAGGTATTGAAAGCCAGTGTAGTCGGACGCGCGCCCGAAATTTGGGACAAATACCTGCCCGGCGCTCTCTTCGCCTTACGAACAAGAAGGGACGAAGCCGCAAGCCAAACACCCAACGAGTTGTTGTACGGAACAACTTTAAAACGACCGGGAGGTTGGTGCATACCAGAAGATGCCGCCCCTCCGCCGCTATCGCAGGACGTTCGTCAACAAAACGCCAGGCGACGTCAGCAAGTGTACAGAAGATTGTATGTAAAAGAGTGGACCGACGACATCATTTAGCCTTGCCGGCCTCGTCATGGTAAAAGAATTGCGACCACAACATCCATCCTACCAGAAATGGAAGGGGCCGCATCAAATCATCGAGAAGCATGGAGAAGTCAACTGCACCATCGATAGGGACGATTTCCACACGAAGTTACACGTGGATAACATCCGGGCATTCCCTCTGCACCAGGAGGCTGGGCAGTGATAGACGCAGATGGGTGCCACGTTAAAGCTTCGAAAAACTTAGTGCATTGTAAAACTATGGGTGAACTTAGAAACAGTTCTTCTATTTCAGTGTATTTAAACAAACATTTTATGTATTATTTATAATTAATTTTAAAATCTTTTAATATTGTATATAAATAACTGTAAATATTTCCGATAATAAAGGGTACGATGCCCGGTTTTCTTTACAGCGGTATGGCACGTGGTATTGCAGAAACCTGACACTGCAATACGTGCCTGAAGTAGAATAGTTTATTCATAGTTCTTAAGACGTGCTTTTTTATCATATTGTATAACTGTTTTTTATTTAGATAGAGAGCAACCTTTTGAGCCCACTAGCACACCATCGACATCTAAATAAATATTAGGATGACTACCTACCCTCAATATTTATTAAGTGTTATATATTAGCTTTGTAAAATAATTTTATCTGTAGTTTTAAGTTAACTGGAAACTCTGTACACCCAATAGCATTATAGTTGGTTGTGCAGTGACACCCCTTAGATATAGGTCACCCACCTATTCCTACATATTAGGCTCATTACTACGCCTAATATAATCCTTTAGTTATAAGTTTAGTTTTACAATCCTAGCTTTTAAGTTTTATTTATAATAATATTGTATATAATTTGTTGGAAAAAAAATAATAAAACCGATCGGTGCTCTGAAGGGGGGGAGTGATATCGGCACATGCATACTTCACCCTCTATTACACATCGCATCATTCGCCCACACTCAGGAAATAAGATAATAAAGATTACCTGCCTGATACGAAGCAAATGAATAAAACTATTCATAACGAAACTGCGATTCATCAATAACACTATTGCCGTCGCATCTTAGTACTGCTGCAACTGTATATAAACCCTCCGTTTTTACACATACAGTCAGTAGAGAATTTAACATCCGCTTCGCGCTTCACCCTAAATCTTAGTGCCTCCTGGTCTTGCCGTTCAATGCAAGCTGCCGAGTGCGAGTACCTCGCTACGCTACAGTAACTAAGTACCCATCGCCGTTATTAATCATTTCTCGAACACCACATTGACTTGAACAATCTACAGTTATTTTATTTCAAAATAATAAGTGCTTTCGACGCTAAACCACGTCTACAACAATTGATGTGCCAAATAAGGAATTTGGTTAAAATCGAATAACCGGAAGTTCCACTATATTTCTGTCATTATTAGATATTTTCCGAATTTTTGTTTTTCGCGATTTCTTTGAAATCGGCTATAACGATTTCTTAAAACTTAGCAAATTTCTTGGTTACTTCATTCCGTTTTACACGAATCAAGCCGTATCTCTAATAAAGTTTTGAAAATCGAGTAACCCGAAGTACTTTGTGTATTATTGCCAACAATATATCTCAAAAACTAAATATGATATATGAGTAAAATTCTATATTTAAGTCTAACTAATGTTCAACCACCAACTCGATACTCGGACGCCGTAAATAAAGTACACATAGCTGAAACGGCTAATAAAGCAATTTCAGATCTAAAACTCGAGTACGAGGAAGCTTATAGAAGTTTAGAGTGATCTCTCGCCACCTTGACTCATAATGCGATCGCTGAGCTTAGAGAATTCACCAATAAAATATTCAACCTTCTTCGTACCAAGGGCTGAAGGTTAATTGAAGACCACGCTAAAAGTAATATCACTTACACGGATGAGTGCGCTGCAGTCGCGAAAATCTACACGAAAGCGATTAAAAACGATTTGACCGAGAGACAAATGAAAGAAGATTTAGCTAAGCTCATTACCGATAACCAAGGAAAGTCGAAAAACTATGCGGGTGCGCTCGTCAATAAATTACGTATTGAGTTGAACTCTAGTATTCATTAAATTAACGCCGACTTTGCTACTTTGAGTAGGGTATCGAGCCCGAGATGGTTAAAATGCACGCTACTATGAAAAGCGAGACGGCTAAACTTATGCTTGACGCGAGAAGTGAAATGAGAAGGTATGTGGATTTGAGAGCTAAAGATGTCAATGGTGCACTTATACAAGTCGTTAGTATAAAGTAATAGCGAGTGAGTGAACGCAGTTTTAAAATCGGCCTAATTTGCAACGAAATAACCGCATAACAATAATTAATTAAGTACAGCTACCATATATATGCCTACTAACAACTCGTAAGCATACTTGCACGTAACTACGTAAAAAATTCACAAGCAGCAGGTAGTCAACGAGATACATAAGCTAGTTAGAAAAAATTTTCCAAGGCGTAGAACAATTATGAAGCACTATGACGACCTTTGGCAGTCAGATTTAGCTGAATTTCAAACTTACGCTAAGGCGAACAAGGGTCACAGATACATTTTAGTGGTGATAGAATGTTTTTCAAAATTTTTATGGACAAAAGCGTTGAAGTAAAAATGGCGGAGAAGTTGCGGAAGTTATAAAAGCTATTCTTCTAAATGGTAAAGAACTTCAAAATCGAGAATTCCCCTCGTTAATAGACTCGTTTAAAATCAATCACTATTTCACGTACAGAACGGTTAAGGCATCCATGGCTAAACGTGTTATTGACACTTTGAAGCGAAACTTATACAAAACTTTTAGCCGTCAAGGGTCCTATAACTGGTTTAATATTCTAGATGACGTCACTCAGGCTTACAATAACCGCAAATACCGGACAACTGGACTCAAGCCCGTAAATGTAACACCTAATACCAATCTAAATCACGTTTACCGAAATTACGCGTTTCTGACATTAGCAAACGTTATCGTCATAAAGTAAGTGACGCGCGAATAAGCAAACACAAAGGTGCATTTTCTAAAGCATGAACGCCTAATTAGTCAGGGGAGTTGTTCCGGGTCGCAAACATACAACGTGCCGTGCCAATTAGTTATATACTCACGGGGACATGAACGGTGAGGCATACTTACGTGCATTTTACGAATACTGAAACGGATGTCCGCGGAGAAGCTAGTACTAGTACGCTGGCATGGATTTGATCGTCCATCTTGGATACGGGAGGAGAACATTGCGGCATAATTATAATGCATACTTACTTATTTGATTGTTTATATTTTCACGCACTGTATTACTAGATGTTACTTTCTTAATGTACTAATAATAACATATTTAACATTCAACTTACTTTCCTCTCCTCTATTACAAATCATTTACGCGAACTACAATTGCCAAATTAAAAGATGTTATTTAAGATGTGATTTTCTAACCATTTAAGTTTAATTTTAAGGGGTAGCTGTAAGAATTGCTTAGTATCAATTTCTGACCTCTAATACGGATAAATCTCTTACCTATATAAAAGCCAATCTAAATTTATTTCCTTCACCAACCACAAAAACTGACTAATGTTTATTTCGCGATCCAAAAATCGGTAACAAAGTCTTACACCCGTTTCGTATTTTTGAAATAGCGATTTGAATATGTATTAATAACCGTCGCTTGAATACATATATACTTTGTCTATCATCAAAACAAAGTTGAAAGTTAACAATATTTGTCTACTTCTCTTGACGTAAAGAATTGGCCTTTTGATTAATAAGCCACCCATATTTTTAAAATTTTACTTGCTTAATTTTAATAAACTAATGTTAATGGTGATGATAATTAGATTACAAGAAACTGAATTGCTACTTATTTATGCACAACGTACTCGCGATGGCCCTAACTGATTGCGCCTGCGCTTGCTGACCTCGACAATATCATTCAAAATTATGCACGTCTAACAGGTGTTTAAGCGTACTAGCGTTAACGCATGTAAACAGCTACATAAAACACACACACACAAGTTGCGTTGGTAAAAAGGCGAAATTCCTTTTTAAAAAATTTATTTTTGTTTTGCAATGGAAATATTATAAATCATTGGAGTACACAAGTTTTAAATATGTATTAAACATCGTATAGTAATATACGTTTACATAATTTGGAAGAACAAGTGAGAACTGATGTAAATTACATTTACACTGAATATATACTTATACACTGTGTATATAACTAACATGGACAAAATGGAAAAATTTAACGAAATAGTCATAGAATAGTGTCAACCAAACTCTCATAATTATTGTTAATTTTCAGACGACAGAAATTTCAAATTTCACAAAAAGACCTCACAAACGAAGGTACACCCAAATTCAATAAACGCAATTCACAAGTTACCTACATTACCGAATTAGAACATCAAAACCAAACTGAAACTATCACCTAGGAAAAACAAATCACCGCGGAGTTACCTAAACTATTGAACTCATTAAACGAAAATATTACTGGGAAACTATGACTAAAAACATAACAAAATTCATAAATAAATGTCAAATATGTAAAACTCAAAAATATAATAGAATCATCATTAGACAACCTTTACAACTTATACCTTCTAATAACAAACCTTTTCATACATCTTACGTTCACATATTTAAAACTGGAGAAAGCAATTATTTAACAATTTTAGATTTGCACATGCTTATTTCCTTAGATCCCATAATCTAATAGACGTAACAGAACAATTATTCAATTACTTTTGTATATTTACTACACCCTCAATTATAGCAGCTTACGGAAAATTCAATAAAACAATTTTTAAAGACTTTACAGCCATATACAAAGTACAATTGCACATAATGACCCCACTTCATCATGAATCTAATTTACTAATTGAACGTTAACACTCAACAATCATAGAACACTATGACTACTAACACAAATACTGGAAAATGAAATAGTAAAACACTATAATCTTGGCTTATGCATTATTAAAAGGAAATGACTGGATTTAATTATAGACTATACACCAATGTTATAAAATTATAACTTATCTAAGTCAAACGTCTTAAAAACTCTTTCAGCCTTAAAAAATGATAATTCTATTTTAATTCACAGACGATATGATAACAGAAAATAGTAATTTAAACAAAGATGTTTTATTCACTATAAAACGATAATTACAGTTAGATGACATCTCATTTAACCCTGATAATTTTCTACTAATAATACAACAAAATTTAGAAAAATCGCACCATTGCAAAATAATTACAACTAACACTCATTTTTGTACTCAAACCATTATTTTAAAATAATTATTATTATTTAATCACAATCAATCTTGTAGACCCTAATATTTAATTAATCCATCAACTTGGTTGGTCGTTACACCATCAAAACCTATTCTAGACATCAAATGTCACTCAGCAATAACCAGCCAACAAATGTATGACTCAAATGCTATTCATTTAACCCCCGATTGTACTATATCATTAAACCATGGAAGCCTACTATTCACGGTAAAAGCTACTTCCACGGAATATACAAATTTCAAAATATTTAATATCAATCAATTATACCCCACCGTAATAACATCACTCTACTAAAAATTGACCTAATCCTCATTAACACTAAAAACTTGGTTAATAACCCCATTAAATTAAATAGACAAATAAAGAGTTTAGAATCTAAAGATTCAATTATAAAACATACCTATTTGAGCGCATTCACTATTATTCTAGTTTAGCTAATTACTACATTAACTTTAAGTTTTATATTATATTTTTATATGGAAAAGAAATAATTTAAGAATTAAGATGATTGAATTTCTAAATAATAAATCTTACCCATGATAATGAAATGATTGACGAATAAATAAATACACAAATACAGAATAAATAATTAAACAAATATTTACTTATATAAATAATTGGCAAAAGGAGAAAAATCCTGTTAATATTAACGCTTAGCGAATATGAGCAATAAATATTGTAACACTCAATGAACATGAGTGATTACCAATAAATAATGTATTAATGCAAACATTGCATATGAATAAATATTACATATATAAACAAGTTATAAAATTATTAATTACACTAGTCAACGCATATAAATATATATTTCAGAATAAAATATTTTAACAAATAGTTATTTATGGCATTCAATGAATATGAATGTATATTTAAATAGAACATTATTATAAAATAATTACTATATTATTCAATGAACTCGAATGTATATGTATATCTATAAATTAACTAATACAAATTTATTATTGTAACATAAATGTATATTTTCAATTAAACCATTTTTACTTTTAAATACCTATGTATGTCTTATATTTTAGTATTCTAGTGCTTATATTTTGTATTTTATTGTAAACATAAATCCTATCCTCAAAGTATATTTCATAGTTATTTAAGTTTGGCTTTTTAACTATAATAATTTATTTTATATTATTAAAGATTCTTAGAGGGAAGGACACATATTAATTAACACTATTCTCAACACGAATAGGAAACTGTGGAAAGGACAATAATTAAATTAAGTTTAGTATATACTTTAGTATATGTGTCATTCCGTCATACTTATTAATTTTAAGTTTTCTTGGTAAGGTTACGTTTGAAAATTCAATTTAGTTTTTAAAATGTTGCTCATGTTTTTTAGAAATACCTATTGCTGGTGAAGATGTGGTATGAGTATGTACAGTGTGTGTTAAAGATTACTAATAATTTTCGTCATGATCATTTTTATTAGGTGATTCTTTGTCACTAATTATTTCACTTGCGTTTGATGTAAATTTTGGTATGTGGAACAGTGCGCTAACATCCGGTGTGCTTGCTCACAATACTTTGATTTTATAGCATTGGTTCTTGTGTATTTAATCTTTGTCGTGTATTAGTTGCTGTTGGGTGAATTTGGATTCTTGATAGTGCCACTGCCACCTTATTAAGTTTTCTGGGAAGATATTAATTTCGAAATCATACTCTTCTAATATTAGTGCCCATTTAGTTAATTTGGATTTCGGTTCTTTAAGATTTCTAAGTCAAATAAGTGATCTATGATCAGTGTATAAAGTAAATTTTGTTCCGTATAAGTAGGATCTGAATTGATTTGTTGTCCATACTATGGCTAATGATTATTCTCTTTCGATGGTAGCATATTTTTGTTCAGTATCGTTTAGAGTTTTTGAAGCATAGCAGACTAGTTTTCTATTTTGTGATAATACAGCTACTAAAGCGAATTTTGAAGGGTCTATTGTTAATTCAAAAGTTTTTTCGAAGTCACGATATTGAAGTACGAGTTCATTAATTAAAATTCCTTTACAGTTTTTGAAATTTTGAATAAACTCGGGAGTATGTTCAGTTTTGCTATCTTTCTTTAAACATGTCGTTAAAAATTTTGTTATTTTATCAGTCTTTTACAAATTTGCTGTAACAATCGAAAAGTCTAAAAATGGGATTTGCTTTTATACCTTCAAGTTTTATGACGTGGTATTTTACTGTTCCATTTAAGAATTGTGACTTGTGAATTTGTATTTTTAATCGTGTTTCTCTGCATTTTTCAAACACCTTACTTAGTTTATAAATCTTCTTCGAATGACGATGAGTAAATAATGATGTTGTCTAAATATAAGAGACATTGACTCTTTGTAAACCTATTAATGCGGTGTTAATCATCCTTTAAAATATCGATGGTGCGTTTTTTAGTCCATAAGGCATTCTTTTGTACTGGAAATGGCCTTCCGCTGTTGAAAATTCTGTTTTTTTCTGTCTTTTTCCTGTACTTCAATTTGTGAAAGCCTGAAACAAGATCTAGCGTTGTGAAATAGTTGACTCTTCCTAGGTTATCTAAAACTGCTTGGATTAGTGGTAATGGATATTTATTTTCGATGGTTTGTTCTTTGAGCTTTCTGTAGTCAATGACTATTCTCCATTTCTTTTGTGCAGAAGCGTCCATTTACTTAGGGATTGCCCATATTGGTATATTGTGGGGAGATTCTATAATATTGCCGTCTAACACTTTATTTATTTGTTTTTATACCTCTTCTCGGTGGACATGAGGATATCTGTATGTTTTGGTAAATATGGGCGAGTCTGTTTTAGTTCCGTTTCGATATTTGGTTAAGTTCGTAGTTATAAAAGGAATATCGGGCCAATGAAATACATCTTTATATTTAAAGCAAAGATTTGTTAAAAACGTCTGCTCTTCGTCATTAAGGTGTTGCGTTCTTAGATTGTTTGTTAACTTTTCGTTTAATATTTTGTTAATTTTAAAGTATTTATTGCCTTTATTGAAATTGTTTAAGTTTAAGTTGTTTAATTTAATTTCTCTTGTAATAAAATTTTCCAAGTATACAGGGTCATAAATGTTTATTGTTTGGGGTTTTTCATTTTCATTTAAAATACTTGTTCGAAAATACTTATTGTCAAGTTTAACCAATGCTAATGGCATTGTTATATTTTTATTATATTGAATTTTCTGTGTAATTTTTATACCGTTTCTTCATACTGGGATTAATGATATAAATGTTTCTGTACGCGATGGTATATGAATTCGTTTTATCGGTTCTTTATCCGATAATATTTTGAAAAAGTTATATTTGTTACATTTATGAATCTCTTGCTGTGTTTTGGATGGGATGTAAAAAAAGGAATTGTGGTTTTATCAGTATGCAGTGCATCCGCTTGTAATCTACAGAGGCTGCTAAGTCTGAAGGTAAATCTGTTGCTATTAATCCAACATAATTTTAGTTAAAGTTAAATAAATAGCAAAGATGGTTACCTAATTCATTGATTAAATTTGGAATTGGTATATAAACTACATAATGATGTCTAGTTGTACCGTGGGAAGTTGTAATTTCGAAGTCTTGTAGGAAAATAGAATTTAGAAAATGTTCTGTGGCAAATTCGAGGGATACTATTGTTTTTGATCTACCAGTATCCATTAGTAATTTTTCTCCAGTTGAGGGAATAAAAATGTATGGTAAATTGGATTTAGGGTTAAGATTGATATGTTCAATTTATTCGGAGACTCTTATTGAAAATTTATGTCCTCGTAGATATAATTGTTATATTCACTTTCGGGGTCATAATTGTTATAATTGTCCGAGTATCGTTTATTTTTGTCTTCGTCATAAGACGGTTCAGTATTTTTTTGGTTATAATATTCATTAGAATAATTTATATTTGATTGGCTTGAATCATCGTTGTGAAAGAATAATTCCCCTGAAATGAAGTTTCTCCGTTGGTCAGGCTATTTAATGTAATTTTGTCTTGGGGGATTTTGTGTTAAATTTCGAAATTTTTTAGGGTTAGTCATCTGCCGGGTGGCTGATCTTTTATTTACATGGCTAATGTCCATGGGCTCTGATTTGTATGTTGGCCTACATTTAGGGTTTCGTGTAAAATCATTATTTTTTTAAATTTGTAGAATATGAATGGAAGTTGCGTTGAAAGGTATTAAAGTTTGGATTTTGGAAAGGTTTTACAAACCATCTTTGTGTTCGAAACGGTTACGTTTGAAATGTTCTATTATAAAAGTTTTGATTTAGAGGTTTTTGGTATTTATTACGTAATATTTCATTACGGAAAACGAGTAACACCTGATATAAAAAAATAAGTTAAAAGTTGGCGAAGAATTTAATTTCATCATGGACTATATGCTTCAAAATTATTCACTGGAATTATACACCATTTTATTCAGCCATCTTGTTCGGCCATTTTGTTTCAATCATTTTATTCCAGATATTTTATTTCAATCATTTGTGGGGTAAAACCTCACTGTGAACGACATTTTCAGCAATTTTGTTTCCTTCGTCTTGATTCAATCATTTTGTTCCAACTATTTTATTTCAATAATTGATAGGATAACCTCGCCGCTCACATTAATGGCATTTAACCACCATTTTGTTTCCCTCGTCTTGCTTCAATCATTTATTTATATCACCCTCCAAAAGGGAATATCTACAATATCCATCTCTAGCAAATTTCCATTTGTTTCTTACAAATTTCACCTGCAAATATAAACAAAAATTAAAAAATAGTACATTTCTTCAAATTTGAAGATTAGTAATTTTGTTATATATTCTTACCATCAGGCTAAAGATACACATATTCATCATTTAAATTTCTTATATCTCAATTTTACGCATCACGCATTGTGAAACGTATACTTAAAATTTTAAGTTAAAATTTGTGCTATTATTATTACCACCTCCCCATCAACAACAATTTCAAATGTATAGAATAGAATTTATAGTTGAAAATGCCTTATCACATTCGCTTTCAATCAGGTAAACTTTTGAATATATCAAATGTGCCTTGTCACGTTCAATTTTATGAGATAGCTATACCTAATTTCTTCTTATAGATATTAGTTAAATTTAGAGTGCCATAACAAAAATGACTATATGTTGCAGCATGATGACACGAGAGACAGTCGTTAATTATGAAACGGAGATATTATTCCATTCCTGTTGATATCTGTCAAATCTGATAACATCTAACAGCTGACACTTGTTAGATCTAATAAATAATATTACGGTTTATCTAATGTTTATCACATAATACTTTAGGAAATCGAGACGGTTAAACAAGTAAATACGCTAACACGATCACAGTCAAAATAGAACCTGATTCACGCGGTAATATGATGTAGCATGATGCCACTAGAGGCAATCGTTAATTAAGGAAAAAATAAATAGGTAATAATTATTTTTATTTAATACATTTCCGAACATTCTATTTAGTTATGGCGTTACAATAATCAGTATGATCCACATCATAAATAATTGGATATTTAGACACAATATCGATTAATTTTTCGTCTGTAGAGTCTGAAAACCCCATTTCTAGCGTAAAACATATACGCTGTCACTTTGCAGACAGTGACATTACTGATTCACTTTATTTCAAATAAAATTCTTTAAATAAACATAATTAAAGAAAATCATGTAACAAACCTGACAGTCTCATAATAAAATATTCAACATAATAAGAAATCTGCGGTTGATATCTGCGGTCAAGATCTGTTTGTATACACATCGAAAGTAGTCTCTGTAGAAGTCTTTCATTTACAAGTGCTAATTTATGTAATACATATAATAAACATAACGGTTGTATGCTTGATCATTTATTTTATAAATTTATACGCATCTGTTAGATCCAATTTTCTTTAAACTTAAATTTTTCCTAGAAAGACGTAATGAAGCAACGATAATTCAAATACAATAAGTGTGAATAGATATACATTTTTTAAGTTCATATTTAGCGTATATATTATAATTTTATAATTTCTACAAATGCTCAGAGCAAAATATCGAAGCCCACGCACCAAATCAGTCGTCTACGACTATTCTTCTCATAAAATCTGTTTAAGAAATAAACTATTTTTATGTGCGAACAGATATAATTATCAAAACACCTAATAGTATATTAAATAACATCCAATAGACCTGACACCTATCGCGATCTAATAAAGATAAAATATAACTTGACATCTGATAGTATATTAAATAGTATCTAATAGACCTGGCACCTCTTACGATCTTATAAAGATAAAATATAACCTAATACCTGACTGTTGATATTTGAGCGATCCATTTCTATACAGCCTAACCAATGATATGAGCAGATCTGGCCGAAATAAATCAATATTTGATTCGTAAATACCTGAAAATGCATTATCACATTAGCTTTCAATCAGATAAACTTTTAAATGAGTTATGTCAAAAGTACCTTGTTACCTTCAATTTTATGAACTAGATACACCTAATTTCCTCTTATAGATATTAGTTAAATTTAGCTAGGTGTGATACATGCAGTAGTATGATGTAGCATGATATCACGAATGATAGTCGTTGATCATGAAACGGAGACGTTATTCTATCTCTGTTTGATATCTGACAAATCTGATGGCATCTAATACTTGATACGTGATCAATCTCATATGTTTGGTACTTAATAAGAAACTAGGAATATTAGAGTATCCATTTATTTAGAAAATTAGAAATAATCATAATTCTATGGGCTATTTTAGTAATTATACTTAATTTTTGAACAGTTCTCGAGAAGAATAAAGGTATGATGTCAAAATAACCCTTATTTAGTATATTTCTGCCATATTAAACTAAAATAATTTAGGTATACATTATTTACTTTATGCATAACTAAGACATTTAAATTTCTACATGTCCAGCTCATCATTAGTAGGATGATCTGCGTGAGGTCCACACTTGGTTGTGTACATTGATGAAACGTTGTTTGCAGAAACATTTGTCGCATTTTAAACATAACCATTTAGTTTTTCTAACTTTCCTATATGCCTCTAATCTTCTATGTATAGTAGAAGGTTTCTTATAACACTCACTGCATTGGCTTCTCCGACTGTTTGATCGCGATAAATTATAATCACCGGGAGTTTGCGACTTATAATGGCTCTTTTTTTATGCTCAAACTGTGGTAAATTATTGCATTCCTCATTATGCAAATTTCTGGATTCAACCCTCGTTTTCGCAATGCGTCTTTCTTCATCCCCTTATGACTATCTTTTGTTCTTAAATAAACTGTTTCGCCGTAGCAGCCTTAATGATTTTAAAACATGCAACCACAAATTATTATTACTGCTAGGAGGTTTACTACCAGATTCATTGCTATTTGCAAAATAGTAGATATCAGACACTGATATAGCATCATTGTACTTATTTGTAATATTATTCAGATTAAACTTAAGGCTCATGACGTGCTCTTGATCGCAAACCTTAGAAAAGTAATGGAAAAAGAATGTTTACAGGCTTTTTATGCATTTCTGTATGCTTTATAAGTGCACACCTGCTGCATTTTAAAGGACGTGACAGGTCTTATTAATTATGTAACAGAGCGGAAGTCAAATGATTGACAAACCCAGCATCTAATAGACCTGACACCTGATAGTATATTACTAGTATCTAGTAGATTCCCATCTTATAAAGATAAAATATAAATTAATACCTGACGGCCGATACTTCAACCATCCATTTCCATGCGACCTAACCAATGATACGGACATCTCTAACTGAAATGAATCAACATCTGGTTTGTAAATAGCGGAAATGCATTACCACATTCGCTTTCAATCGAATAAACTTTTGAATGAGATGTATCAAAACTGCATCGCGACCCTCGATTTATTAGTTAGATATACTTAATTTACCCTTATAGATATTAGTTAAATTTATATACGTTAGTAATTTAACAACATATATACTATCGCAATATGCGTTCGATATACAACAATATACAACTTGCGGATTATGGTATTTAAAATAATAATGTTTAAACTGTTTAGCATTTATATATTTTTAAATATGCTCGCCCATAACTAATTAATTGCACTAGGGATTGCTTGTCTGGAATCAATTTAACTCCGTTAAACTGAATAAACAATACTTGTAAATTTTGACTTTCAATTCCATTTTATAGAGAATATAAAACATATAAAATGCTCACTAAAACCTTAGATATGTATATTGACACCGATCAAGATGATGTATATGACTTAGTACTTGCATTATTAGACATTATTCTAATAAAATGGATGTACGTTGATGAAACAAGTACATAATAGATTTCGATCGGTTTTAAAATTTCTTTATATCTAGTTACAGTCATTTAAATACATACGTAACCTTCTAATTAATTATATATCATTGGCGTTTTTGATTTTAAGCTGAAAAGATCCTACCATTTTTAAATATCTATTTTTTATGAAAGAGTGCATATTTTTGTAAATATTTTACTATTCGGATGACTAAGAAGCTGACTATCATATTGTTGGATGATGGTTAAGCCCGAAACTGTAAAGGACGGGTCGAGCGCAACATAGAATACCAAAACCATTGAATGGTGGTTAACTCGGAGAATTTACCGGATGAGGTAGAACACACAACTCAACTATTAAATGAAGATTACGCCCGAGAAGGAGTTTTATCGAACACAAGACTTAATAACCCGTCCCTTTACTTCTGGCACCAGGGCAATTTCATTACAGAGGAGATTCTGGACTGGTAATACGGGTAACGACGGATCACTTGTATATAATAAATTGACAAATTCTATCTCCAATGCCATATTGTCTTTAATACGACACAATTACCCGATAAATAAAGAGTCATAAGTTCAGTATAATTAAGTTTAATACTTATTGTATAAACTTATATAAGTACAAACATCACCAACTGCAAGCTACGTTGCAGTTTAATTGGGAAGCTGAACTGATACCTTAAAGGAATTTTATCCTATTTATACTCATTTTGGGTTGTTTATCTTAATTTGACATATACGTGTTATCTTTAGGTCCATTATTGCTTTTCATAATGAGAATATAATCACTAATGGAATACTTTTACTAATACGGCTGATGGAATACCTCTGGGGTATCTTTAAATTTAATAATAATAATAATAAATAATAAATTCATTTATTCTGTAACTAATTTACAATCTGTAATTACATAAATAAAAAAAAAATAAGGATATATATATATACACTACTAAATAAAATATA
>JAHWXV010071453.1:0-17994 GCA_024586415.1 Phrixothrix hirtus
ACCGGTTTTTAGTGACAACTTTTGTGGAAGGACCGGCTTCGTTCCCTTCCACGGAAGATTTCCGCTTCCTCGACTGCACAGTCTGGAAGCCGTCTGAAGTGTCCTCGGAGGAATACTCCATTTCTTTTTCGAGGAGTTTCATGGCCGCTTTTGCCGCCGAGATCTTCCTGGCATGCTCGCGCAGTAGTCTCTCGGCTTCATCACCAGCCATCTCGGGATTCTATTTCGCAATTTTGATCACTAGATCCGGTAGATCACGTAATACCGCGTCTGATGGTCTGCTGGCTTTAGGATTGATGTCATCCAGCCATTCCAAGTAGCTTACCAGAGCATCTCTGGTAGCGTTGTCCATCAAGTCTGTGGACATTTTACCGCACAAAACTTAACACAATATTTATTAAAAAATACTTCGTTAAATCACTAGACGCAGTTAGGCTGGATACTGCAACCGACCCACCGCAGCAAGCTGAAGGGGCCTAAGTTGAAGAACTTGAGAAATACAAAGAGCTTACAACAGGCACGTGTGTACTTGTTGCAAGCTTGACGCACACTCTTTGGAATCGATTAATTTTCAGGTACCTAATTACTTATTTTATACCTTTAGCGTCTGCAAAGGACGGACCTTCCTTTTTACTCTATGCTAGGCCGGCCCCTATTTGAAAATTGATTATTACCGCCGAATATCGATATTTAAACACATTTTCGTTTTGTCAAACAAACCCTTAGGTTAGAGATCGTTAAACGCAGTTGATGAAGTTGAAGTGTATTATGATTACGTATGATCGCGTTTGTTTCTTAGGTGATAATATTTCATAACTACCCGTTACAACCGCTTTTGAGACATGAGTAATTTTCTTTTCCGATTTATTAAATAAATTACTTTATTTAGCTTTCTAGTGTAGCGACGCAAAACAAAATTACGAAAAAAATGTTTCAAAATTACCCACACCTGATCTACATCTCTCAAAGAGGACTTCTGCACTCTTTCTTGCTTGAATTGTTTAACAACTTTGTTGAACTCACTATTGGTGCTCTACTAAATCATTCAAATGTATTACGTACCTAAACTTTTAATTATACCATATACACAAGTTCAAAGGAAGAAGGCGAGAAACGTAAGAGGCGATGTCCTCGTCCTATCCATCTGCCATGAAATGTTTCGTTCAGTTCTTCCCTGACAGTAAGTGCAAAATGAACGGAGTCATACCTTATATAGGTTAAATATTGATTCTTTGATTTAATAACATGTCTTTCAAAAGTACCGGAAAAGTTGTCGAATACAGCCAAAACTATTTATTCCAATTCATAAATATTATTTATGGTTAAAAGGTTATTTTTAATATGAATGGTAAGACTGAAGTAGTCTTCAATTTTAATTCGATTTAATTTAAATTGCATAGTTATATTTAGGTTAATTAAATTTCTATTTATGTACATAAAGAATTTATGTATTTAATGTTTAAGCAGCACAAACTTTTGTATTGGTAGCAATTTGCATGAAATTTCAAAGCCGGAGAGTTGGCATTCATCAGACCGAATGATATCGATGTGAGCTGATTCTGTGTTCACCTTGTACATGTTTTTATCTTCAATTCAATTAAGAATCCATAGTGATTTATAGCTGAGATTATGCTAATTTGTTTGAGTTAAGTTATATTACTTAAGGACAAAGACCTATGTGAGTTTATTTAATTTTATCTCGTTATTGTAAACACGTCTTCGACGCGGTGGTAAGAATCTATTTGTTCTATCAGTTTCCTTTAAACCCTCAACTAAATTAAATAGGATCATTGGGATATCCTATTGAATTTAGATTTCAGTTCCATATAATTACAGCAAAGGCAGTACCTTTGTAGGTAGAGTTAAAATTTCCAATTATAAAAAAAAGTATTCTTCAAGTTTGCTTTTTAATGAGGCATTCATGCAATCTAGGTTGCAGTCATTCATATAAATGTTACGTTATTTTGATTATTTTGCATTTGTCTAAATTAACCAACATGACCTTATACAAATAAGTAATTGAATAATTCAAAACGTGAAATTTTATTCAAATTTGTGACAAATTCTGCATGTACAGTTTTCTTATTTATTTGTTCGTGAATCTTTTATAATCACAGAGTTACCAATATTGTTCAAAATAAAGTACAAACTCTGTATTGTTGCCTACAACTGCTTATTGTGCTCAAATTAATAATTTTTAGTCGAGCGAGCGTCGCTATGAAATTGCTGCATACTATCATAATAAATTAAAATTTACATTCAGTGCAATAACCCTTGGTTTATATTTGCTATTCAAAGATGCAAAAGCAACGACTTCAAGATTTACCCGTAAAGCAATAAGGATATTTATTTTCAATAATTGATATTTTTGACAAAAATAAAAAATGACATATACAATTTCAAACCAATTATTAATCTAAAATAAATTTTTATAATAAATGTTTTTAAAGTAAAACCTGAAGTTAGAATTGTCCACGTAATTTAAATTTTACTATATAATATTTGTGTATATTTATAGGCGACTTGCTATTTTATCTATCGTTGAGTAGTGGTAGACTTTGATTTGATTGACTCCCAGAGGCATCAACTTGAGATACTTATAGGCTGTATTGGGAACTTGGTAGTTATTTGTCATGTTCGAAGTAACTTATATTTTTGAAAATAACTTAGCTTCAGACCATTTATTACGAAGATTCTTTGTGAGATATCTTCGAAGTTAACGTGGTTCTTCTACATACACACTAATGTATAAGTGGTTTAAAACGTACTTAATCGCTTGTAGCACACCGGATAAAACGTTGCATACTTCTAATTTGGTTCTTTTTATATCTTTCGATTGTTGCATGACAACCTTTTTTTGCATGTTAATTCGCCAATTGGAGGTATACAACTTATGGTGTCTTCATTTCGTTTTTACTTTGTTAAAATGTTCGTTTAAGTTCTTGGGTTGCGGATTTAATCCTTTTAGAATATTTCTGCGAATTTGTTTTACTGGAACATAGTTCGTTATTACTGATAGGTATTTTTACTTTTAATTTCTAAGTTTTATGGGTTAGATGAAATCGATGCAAATCCTATTTTTGAAGTATTACACTATATCTTTACCAAAATAAATTTCTGCGAAGGATTTCCCTTGTTTTTCTATGTTGATGTCAAACCACTTTTATACTTAGAATAACGTACGATGGACTGTACATAAATTTAAAACCTATCAGCATTGTGCCTTTAAAATACTATTCTACTTAAAGTTATAAATCTAATACCTCAATGTATGCACTTAGTTTGTGTTCTTTCTTTGTAACTGAGATTTCAAGAAGAAATTCATTTGTTCTGTTAACTTCAACCACATCATTATTTCGTTATACCTAATATAACTTACATGAACTTGATCGTGTTCAATCCTAGTAGGAACATTTAACATGTCAAACATTACATTGACATAAAACCTACGATTTAACTCCCTTATTCAAAATGAGAGCATGTTCTTAAATTTTTTTACTGAAAAATGTACCGATTCGAATGGATTTGAACTCACGTCCGTTGAGTCTTTCTTGAAAGCTTTGTCTAAATATGGAAACAATGGTTATCCATAATAATTGTAAATGCTGTAATATGATTATTAAACAATTTAATATATCTAATTATAGCTAAAACGTATTTAGTACTGACAGTTCTGTAATTTAGAATTTTATATTGTTGTAATACAAAAACAAAAAGTCAGCCTCTAGATGTCTTGATTGCAATATTCCTGAAATAAATTACAACATGTAATTAAAACAAGATTGTGATGTTATTCATTATGTATTTTAGTAGATATGAATATTTGCACATTCGATCTGCGAGAACACATTCTTAAAGCAATATTAAATATTAATCTCCTCTGAATTGCTTTAAAGATGGAAATAGGAAATGGCATAATAAATAATTTAGTAACTAAATTTTTTCAAATCTGAGAAATTTATTACATGCACTGCTTTTAGATGTGACCTCTATTATTTCTGGATAAATCAACATATGATTTTGACGACTTAGTTATTCTTAAGGTCAGTAAATCCTCTCTATTTTGGACACCCATAGGAATCAAAATATTTTCCTTAATGAGAGGTGACCGAATAAAGGAGGGAAATATATCATATAATATTATTTTTAATTATTATTAGAAACACTTTATTAACCACCAAAATTTACGTCTAGAAAGATAAATTATGTATGGAGTACATACTTATTTTTATGTTGGACATTGGTTGTACAAATTTTGATTCAAAATAATCAACAATTTAAACTTGCCTCTGATTCATTGGTTTTTATTATAATTTGCAGCTGTAAATAAATGAAAACGATAAGCAGCATGCGTTAAAAGAACCCTAAACTCAGGCGTTTATTTGTATATGACACATTTACAATTAAGTTGTATAATTAGTAAATTTCGTACCAAACTTCGTCGTTTAATATTAAAATTAAGTTGTAGGATTACTGTATAATATTCAGTTTACGAAATTTATTTCTGAAAGAATCACATTGTTTAATTAATAACTCAACAGGAAATTGAAACACATGGGTACACATTTATAGCGACTACAAAATCGTTACATTTGCATTTTTTATAAGTATAAGGATAATTAGACGATTGTCCTATCAAACATTTAATTATTTTACTCCAAATTGCTAGATATTTAACATTAAAGTATTTACATGTAAGTATCTATTAAAATGTTTAGTTACCGATATGCAATTCTATTTGCCATTGATTAAATTGTCAAAAGGATAATTAATGCTTAATCTCTTTTAATAACCTTTATAAACTAATGAGCTTTATATGTAACTTTAAGATACCGTTTAATGAAATATAACTATAAATAATATGTTTTTCTATTTGGATTGTAAAGGTATGAAGTGCAAGTTGAATGGATAGCCTAAATGAACTTTCATTGAAGAGCACTACGAAGGTGTCCTATATGGAGAGGTAAATCAAAGTAAGATTGTATACGCAGTATAGTATCCAAGTCCAATCGTGAGATAGTTCGGAACTAGGAGGCCTTCTTGCCTTTTTAAATTATGCAATGTAAACCTGGCTTTTTATTTAAAAGGAGCTCTATGTCATCGCGTAATGCTGCAATTTCAGGTACCTAGATCTTAAAGCCCAAATTAATTAAGTACCTTTATAAAGAATACCGTCCCGCCTTTTAAGCAAACGTGTGAAGTTATAAATATTAATTGTCATTTTGAAACTAACATAAAAATTGAATGGCTTTGATTTAACCAATTATATAAAAATAAATAACATTTTTGTAATCCTTAGAGTTTTATGAATCCAATAATATTGAATACAGTATATAAATACCTACGTATATATTATACTAATGTCAATTCTACTTATTAACAATTATATTTAACATAGTTATTCACAATGTGGTTGCTATTTATTTATCTACCTCTTTTATTATATCATTTGTGTTGTTTTATTTGTGCGCAAAATGAACAAAAACCTCCACTTTATGTAAGATACTTTGTTGCAAGGAAAATAAATTTTTGGATTAAAAATGGCGATAATTTTCTATTTTAGATTAATTCAGTTTTTCACAGGTCAAATTGCTAAACAACTTAGCTTAAAATGAAGCGTAGTTAGTACTTAGGTGTAGCCATAAATTGCAAATAATTAAAACACTAAGACGCAATCTTTTACCGTCTTAAATGTTTAGAACCGGTTTAACGTAACTCTTTATATTAAATATACAAATTTAGTTTATGATTATCTTCTGCCTTAAAACTCGATTAAGAGGAAAACTAATTTCTACACAGTTTTGATTACATTTCCTGTTGTGAACGTAGCCAGGCTGTGATGAAGCGCTAGTAAAAGCAAAAAAATTACGCAAACCCCATTATATTAATAATTTTTCTCTTTTGTGTGGGCTTACCTATTTTAAATTAAAATTGTGCAAATGTTTTTAACATAAGTCTGTGTATAAATCATTTTCATAGATTAACTGTAAAGGGAAGTTGCAAATAATTTAAATGTATTTAAAACTAGATACACCTTGCATCTAATAAGCTGTAAAACCTAATTTATTTGCTATGAAACATGATGTATATTAAAAAATATTTGATTCGATAAATTATATTATGCTAAAAAGTAAACATTTCATACTGATCACTCTTAGTACATAATTTCCAATCTGATGTGTAAAATTGGTATATTTATTGGATAGTACTTTTAATTGTTGAACTTTAGATATACATACATAGGAATATAGAGGAATAGGTTATAATAGCTTCAACAAAACTTATAATTAACTTAATTACTCTACACTGGTGTTCTATATAACGAGATGTGCTAATTATTTATGGAATTTAAACTAAGAAGTATTAGCATTTCTCTGTTCAATAAATAACGACATAATATTACTATTATGAAAAGAAAGTTGGATTAATAATTGAAGCCCTTGGCGTAAAAAGGGTGCAAGCCGCATTTGGCAAGTTTTAAGATAATTCAGTTGAACTTGATTTAAATCTGTAAAATCCAAATGAAGCAATAATTTAACTTTAAAAATAGGAAATTACAAAAACATTAATTACTTTACGATATATAAACTTGGAATATTAAAAAAAAACAAAATAAATTTGTAAACCCATTTCAATTCCAAAATGTGTGACTGCTTATAGTAATATTATTATTAAACAGGTATTAAGATTACAAGCCTATTCAAAATACAGTCGAACTTCTATAAGTCAAACTTCGATAACTTGAATTTTTGATAACTCGAATCAAATTGGATGGATTTAGAGCCAAGAATGAGAATTACGTATAATTTTTACTTGATAACTCGAACTTCTATTATTCGAATATTTTGATAACTCAAACAGAATATTTCACACCAGCTTCGATAAGTTGAATTTTCCGGGGAATCCCTAACTGCATGCGTGTGTTTTTACTCATTTTAACTGCTTGTTTCATGGAATAAGCATAACAATGTAGACAGTTCGGTTTATGTGCTGCTTAAGTTCAGGTGACTGCTTTATTAAGTTGAAGAAATTACTGTGTTTGTTTATTTTATTGCCGTTAATATGTCATAGGCGTTTAAACGTAACTTAAAAACTTTATATTCTGATGAAAAACTTAAACTTATAATAAGAGAAGTGGAAAGTTGTACAAGAAGGAAAGATGTTGCTGTAAAGTATAGTGTTCTGGAAAGTGCAGTGTCGACCATTTTAAAAAATAAGGAAACAATTTTTAACTGCAATCGAAAGTGGTGGGGCGAGTGGGTGTTCCAAGAGGCTAAAAAAACCAACATGCGCAAATGTAGATAAAGCAGTATTAGAATGGTTCAAATCGGCAAGGAGATAGAATTAACCTATATCTGGAATTTTAATAAAACAAAAAGCGTTGGAACGTAGTCGAAAACTGGGACAACTAAAAATCAAGGCAAGCACAGGTTGGTTGGATAAATGAAAACAAAGGTATGCACATACATACATAAAAAACGTGTTAAAGTTAAGATTTAAAGTTTCCTTTTTTTGTTTAAAGATGTGGCACATGTCATAAAAAGGCTTGCGGCGAAAGCAGTGATGTGAGTGATGTGGACTGTACTAAATTGAAACGTGATATTTTACCTCATTTATTAGAAGGCTGTCAAGCTCGGGACATATTTAATGCAGATGAGATGGAATTATTTTTTCAATATCTCCCAGACAACACCTTAAGTTTTAAAAACTAGAAGTGTCATGGAGGAAAGCCCAGTAAACAGAGAGTCACAATGATTATTGGCTTAAACAATTGAAATTGCTCTTGATAGGTAAAAGTAATCAACCTCGCAGCTTTCTAGGTGTTAAATGGTTGCCTCTTGACTATAAAGCAAACTCAAAGGCGTGGCTGACAGGAGCACTTTTCCAATAATGGTTATTAAAATTGGACAAGCAATTTGGAAACGTGCGAAGAAGAATTATTCTTTTCATTGACAACTACCCAGCCCACCCTAAAGATATCCAAAATAAATTAAAATTTACTAGACTTGCTTTTTTCTCTCCAAATATGATATCAAAATTGCAACCACTTGATCAAGGATCAAAATGTCATACAAAATGTCAAATGTGATTATCGTCGCAGAATCTTGAGAAAAACTATCAAGTCTTTTGAAGAAAACAAAAAAGTTGGCATTACATTAATGTACTATGTTGATGAACTAACCTATGTATGGAACATTGACGTTAAGTTTGAGACTATTTCCAATTGTTCTAAAAAAGATAGCGTTGGCCAGTATTCTGAGTGGGAGGAAGAGGATAAATTTCCTTTAGTTTTTATTAGCAAACGCTTGAATGAAATAAATAAGGAAGAAATCAAACTTCAAAAGAAATATGAAGCTTGGGAAAATGTAAAAAATACACCAGGTGTCAATTTTAATGATTTTATGCATGTGGATGACGACATTAATACTACATAGTTTCCCACAGACGAAGATATTATTGAGGTATGACGATTTAGAGGGCAATTTGCAGCAACCACCTTCAAAGGAGTCGGTTGCAAATTTATTAAGCGTTTTACATTCCTATTTAAAAACCAATGAATATACAACCGATTCTCTGTAGAACGGTTTAAATGACAAAAACTTTTTTTGAAAATCAAAATCAAAAACTCAGTCGTCAGTCACAAATAACCGATATTTTTGTACTAAAATAAAAATAATTAGGTACATATGTAGGTATGTATGCTACCCTTCAGTATGAAAATTCAGTTGGACCAGAATTTGCGTTATTTTTTAGTGAAAGTATATATACGAGTAAATAATGAAGCACTGTAACAAATTGTATGAAACGTATTTTTAGTTAAATAAATATGTACATAAACAAATAATACATATTATGTATTTTGTTCGATAACTAAAGGTCTTGATAACTCGACCTTTTTTTGTTCGACTGTATTTATAAAAAAAATGATCCAATACAATATACCAACTTTAATTCGATTCATCGTTAGAAATTCTAAAATCATCTAATTGTTCCACATTATCATTATCTTCACTAGTCATGCCATTATTAGCGCCAATTTCAACATAAAATAGATGATTTGCTTTTGATATATAAGACAATAATGGTGTCAAATTTTTCAACTCCTTATCGTTTAATTTTATGAGTTCATTATATTTTTGCTTTATATTTTCTGCCATGGATATTTTTCAAATCCCTCTCTTGCTAATATTTACGTTTTTAGAGTTCTCGTTCAGTACATGCTTTATTTTCATTATATTACCATTGGTCTTGTCAAATTTAATGGCAGCTATTTTGATGAACAAAATGTTTTCTTTTCTACAGTGACCTTTTTTTTGTAACATTGTTCTCAAAAATTTGAACGAAGAAAAGTCGTCTGTCTTTATTACAGTTACTTGGCATGGGCTTGCAATTTTTTATAGCATTAGGATCGTAAGCAGGTGGCATTTTCTTTTTATGTTTTCCAATTATTGTAAAATTCCCGTCTAATGAGTGTGTCCTACAACTAAAAATCTATGTTCAACAGAATGAATAAATCTTCCGCAACTAATTGTCTCCAGATGGTTATTAGCACATAGTTTTTATTTTGTACCCCGCAATTATTCGTATAAACAACTAAATTTTTGGGAAAAGGACCATATTCCTTAATATGCGTATGAGTAACACTGCTAATTCCATGACTTCCTCTTTTTGCGATATTCTTTGATCACATATACATGTAGCCCTTACCTTTAACGTAATTTTGTATTCCTACATTGTAAACCCAGGCCCTTCTCAATAAAAAACTGGGTCAGTTGTCAAATTTGGCACGGAAAGTGCCTGCTGTAGACTAAGTAATATTATGTAGGTATTACGTAACTTTGTGTGTTCGATTGCTCCTTTTAAACTATTCTGCATGGCTTCAGCACCCCTTTAGTGCAATTGCAGTTCTATTTATACTGTCTTACAAACCATTGTATATTCTTTATTACTTTCCAATTTAATATGAAGTTCAACACGTAGTTTTCTTGCGTCGCTTCTTGAAAGTTTAAATTCAATATTAAATTCGGTGCAAAAAATGTTTCGGTATTTATCATGACTTACATAGAGAATTTATTGTTAAATCATGATCAATGTGTGTTTTATTGGGATTCTTCTTGTGGCTGTAATGACTAGTATATTTTAGTATACGCTGCATGTGATCTCTAACTGATTGACAAGCTTGTTCTGTGATCTTGTTGGTTCAATTCGAATGCTTGCCTAATTTATCTACCTGTGGTGTTGTCTGACCTTCAGAAAGTTGACGTTGATGAGATTTCTGCAACTCACGAACGGCAAGAAATTCTCCTTCTTTATATGCTTTTATTCAACTCACTTTCTTATGGAGAAAGTGAGTGGGTAAATCTTGTAACCGATTTTTTACTCACTTTTCAGTATCCAATTGAGATAAAATTTTGCATAGTGATCTATCTATGATGACAATACACGAATCAATCATAGGAACAAATTAATTAGTTTCAGTTAATGCTTTTGCTGCTTTTTATTTAGCTCGCTTTGTCCGTATGGGTTAAATTGTTTAATCGATTTTTCGAAAACTTCCCGATATCCAATTGAGCTCAAATTTTGCACAGTTATCTACCTTACATGGCAATATATGAATAAATAACAAATAGTACATATATTAATTTATTTCAATTAATGTAGTTTTTTATTTTATATAATAATAGGCTTTGTTTGTATTTGTGTTCACACACAATATTTCTTGGCTGTATGTGTTAATACACTTTGCATTTATTTCATTCAAACACTCATTTTGCTGCGTCACACCACAACAACACAACACTTCTGATAGCATAGCGTCGTAATGGCAAATAGGTAATGCACTGAGATTTGAAGGAATTGTTAGGTTTAAAGGTTTAATTCCTACAAAGATTCTAAGATTTTTTAAATAATTTTTGACAATTTATTACTTTAAATATACGTTTCTGACATTTGAAAAATCAAGTTTAAAAAAATTAAATAGCTCAATTGATAATTTATTGGGATTTGAAGAATTTATTGAGTTTGAAAGTTAGATTCCTTTGAGTATGAACTAATTCTTTTTAATAAACTTTTTAATACTTTAAATAATGGTTTTTCAGATTTTCATTACAATAAATAAGTGGTTATATCCATAGATTTGCCTAAGAAACATTGCACAAAATTAACTTCGTTAACTAATCAGTATGAGTACAAAATTTTAAATAATTTATGTAAAATGAAGTATACACATTTTCCCTTTTACAAAAGAATACCAGTCAACTTTCTATGAGTTTAAAAATTGATTATAACATTTTCTAAAGACTAAAAAGAGTAAAATAAAAATAAATACAAAAATTTTTAAAAACATGCTTTCATTTCCAAATGGTCTAAAAAGAACAAAAATCATGTTTTCTGTTACCCGGGAACATTAGAATTTTTATTTTTTTTTTATTTATTTATTTTTTTTATTTTTAGTCATAAAAGATTCCAATGTTCCCGGGTAGCAGAAAAAATTATTTTATTATTTTTGGACCTTTGGAAATAAAAGCAGGCTTTTAAAATATTTTTTATTTATTTTTTGAAAACTTTTACGTCAGTTGCATTAACTTTTATAAAATACTTAAAACCATAGTTTTGTAATGAAACTGTTCGTTTTGTTTTTTTAGGACGTTTTTTGCGGTATTGTTTTATATTGTGAGATAAATAGGCGTTCTCTTTGTCATGATCACATCGGGCCCAAAGTTTTATTTACAACCACAAAGGGAGACCAAAGTTCTTGCTTCAATATCTATTCGTATAACTTGAACCTATATTTCTACGAATTTTTCTTAATGCAGCTTTACTTATATTCTTTTTTCATCTGATTTTAAGTGCTTTCTCAGGTGTTGTGGGATCAGGGCGTCGTTTCCTTGAGGATCTTAGATGAAAATATTTTATTTTATAGATATTATAATGTTTAAAAGATATACATATAATAAAATCAAAATGATATCCAATCCATAGCGTAGTTAATTATAAATTAAGCAAAAAAAACTTTCCAATCGTATTCACGCAGCTTTCCAGTTACCACAATGGCGGCATGTGGGCGAGCGTTATCATTGGGAAAGAGTGACCTAACCTCGAGCAAATGAGGTTGTAATGGGCTGAGTTTAAGCATTAAAACCTATAATTTGCTTCACGTGGAACTCTGTCCATCATGATGATTCCATGATGATCGTAAGCGAAGATCATAATCTGTTTCACCTTAAATTGACTTCGATGAAATTTTTTTGGACATGGGGAAGAACATCTTCTCCACTCATTCTATTTGAGTTTCATCTATGGTTCAAAGTCTCTACTCCACGTTTCATTAATTGCGATGATTCGATGCAGGAAAGCTTAAGTTTCAAAATCACATTTTTGTTTCAGCAATGTCGCAATGTCCAGGCTTTTTGTTTCTGTTCAGTGCTCAAACAGTGAGGGACCCATCGCGCAGAAATTCTTTTCTTGTTTAAATCATTTCCTAGAAACCGGAATACGAACGATGTTGAAATTCTCGTGACTGCAGAAAGTTCCTCACATATTGCATAACGATCTTTTTCGAGAGTAGCTGCCAAACTTCTTTCGTCTGTTGATGTTTTCGATTTTCCTGGTCTTTCGTCATCGTTTATGCTTACATTACCTTTACGAAAACGATTAGCCTAACGAGAAACTATACTACGGTCCACTGTTAACGGATCGCACACTTTACTTAAAGCTTTGTGAATTTCCATCGGGGTTTTGTCACGTAAAGTTTTAATCTTAATGTACGATCTTTGATCCACGACAGCCATAGTACCCGAGACCGATGCAGGCGCCATTTTTAAATCACGTAATTCAACAACAATACACGCTATTAACGCAGAAAAAACCCGAACTTACGTAACATTCACTTTCAACTCGTCACTCACTACGTAATATTGCCAACTTGTGCAGTAGTTATGAAATATCCCTCGTTTGGACCTCAGAATTAATCTGCTTTTTAATTCACCGAGAGATTATGTCTGGAGTGATAATAACGAGATTAAAAGGGCCACTCTCTAGCACCTTGGTATATAATATACTTTAAGTTTAAGCCTGAGTATCTTCAGTATTACTTCAAATTAAAATCATTTTTAATTTTTCCATTAGGTTAATTTTATTAGTCAAATATATGTCTAAATCGAAATAGTAGTTTCCAAATATCTTTTTAGAGTATTTCTCTAGTATATACTAAATATTGAAATCAACATGTGCGCCACAAATGTATTAAAAATATTATTACTCCGACAATTCCCCTCCTTTATAACAAACGTCACTTAAAATTTATAAAAACGCAGTTTGCTGGTGAATAAATTGAAACCAAAAAAAAATAATTTGCATTTTGTTAAACCTTTCCTTCTGTATAGCAATGGTACCTATATCCACAACAAAATAACAAATATTAAAGAAACATAATATATCAAGCGCTTTCTAACAAATTATTGAATGGAAAGGTGTTATATATTTACCAGTAAATGTAGGGAAAATATTTTTTCCTACGTATTAAATAAATATTTCTAAAACATACTTTTGTAAACTTGAGCAATCTAATTGTCTATAAACGTTTATATACTAATGTCGTTATTCTCTCTATTTAATTGTGATTTAGTGAACGTTCATAAAATAATTGCATTGATTAAGTTTAGATCAATACATTTTAGATATATTCGTTTAATATCTCTGAAAGTATATTTCCTTTGAATTACAAGAAAGTGTTTGAGATATGTTCCTTTTATATTTACAGAATAATATTTTGCCACGAATATTTCTAATATATTTCCTATAGGTTGGATATATTTTCCCAATATTTCAATATTTAGGATATAATAAGCAAATATTAAAAATATATTTGATGCTACTAGGGCAGTCTCAGTTTAAGAATTATAGGTCCTTTGTTACTTTATAATTTATTATTATTATTTCTCTTGGTTTGTGTAATTCACCCGCGGTTTTTGGATGTACTGATTATTTCTTATGCACTTATGTTTTTTTAGCTCAACGATCTTATTAATTTTAATCCTTCTAATGCTACGTAATTGTTATGAGATTGCTAAGCTATCATGATGGTAGCAGAATTTTTATAATTCTAGTTTAGATGAAAACCCACTTAAACAATGCAAGTTGCTCGAGAACTAAAGGTAGTCCGTGGAATAAAAACGTATAACAAGTACTTTTTTACGCAAATGCGTAAAATAGACTATACAATTACTAACTAACAACGCTGACAATACCCACATATTTATTTATTAAGGGGAGTTACTCATTAGCATTTGATTTTGATTGTAGCAACACATACATACTTGAATTGTAACTATGATTATTTCGAACTTTTGCTGTTGAGTTGAATGCTTTTAGAACAGCCCTAGCAGCCTATTAACTCTTATTAATTATACCATGGCGTTTTAATAATCTTAATTAATGGTGACAACTGAAACTGGTAGTAGGATGGACTGTACTTTATAAGAATAACTTTGCCTAAATTTTTATGCCAGTAATCACAAATACATTTATCAATTATCAAAGATGATTTTATTATTGAATTATTAAAGATTCTTTAGTAATAATAACCTGTAAATATTTCTAGCTTTTAATTTGGAAGTTATAAAAGGAAATAGTTTTGAATAAAGCGATATTGATTGTTCAGCAATAATAACAAAATTATTTGGAGTTTTAATTTTAATTTTATCTCCAAACTTAAATGAATTAAACGAAACTGCTATTTTGCTATCTTTTGGATGAAATCATCGGTATAAATGTTTATTATACGGGATTTAAAGTACTTTAACTTCCTTGGGACTAAAATAAAATTTTAATTCGTTGAAATTGAAAGTGCAGCTTTAGTAATGAAAATAAATGACTAAATGTGGTGTTTTAGTCCCGGCAGTTCAAAAAGTAAACTATAGCACTACGCAAATAAAATTGAAATAGCATTTGCCATGAAGCACAGATTGATAAATGGAATGAACTTTTTATATTAAAATCGTGCAATTTTAAGTTGTTCGACCTTATTGATTTCAAATTTTTCAAAAGTGCAAGAAATATAACTTTTGATCCATCGCTATCACTCAAGAAATAAACTTCCCTCTCGGGATTAAAACAGGCACTATAGTCCTTTGTATTAATACACCGTTATGTATGGCACAGTAAAGTTAGTGTAAGAAGGAGGGTATATTTAAGAAGCACATCTTAAATTTAGGTAGCGTTAGTTGTGTCTACTGCATATCTTACAATTAGACAAACGGGAATTAGGCGTATTCAGGGGAAAATACTTAAAACCCATCAGAAAAAAACCAATAGATTTTTAATGACAGTGATAAAAAGTAACTGTTTTTCCGAAATTTGTCTATGTATATAGTATATAGTATATAGCGCGTTAGAAAATTTTAAAATTAACGATTAATGATTGTCTATAAACTTACATGCGTGTATATACATAATAAGCAGGATGTTACGTATGTGTTACTAAACATTGGCTTTAGCCCATTATAGAATTAATTTATTAATTTTCTGTTATTTATAAATAAACTATTGAACTCGAAAATAATCCTATATCAGTTGAATAATACATATGTTTGAGACAATAAATGGTTTCTTACAATTAGAATTTTCGATAATAAGCATATTAGAATTAATAATTCTAAATATAATATGCTGAATGCGAACGTCACACTTAAAAGAATAACAAAAATTCATTTTGTTCTCGAATATCGGGGAAAATTCATAATAATTTAGAAATGACGCCCAAATTATCAAAGGTTATTTTTTAAATACATATAGTGCTAAATCTGACAAATATACATTATAGAGCTAGGAACTAATTCAATGATCAATTTAATTTACTGGTTTTAATGCAATGTACAATCAACTATAAATAACTAGATTACCATACGTCTAATACTGATACTTATTATCTTGCCATTATTAAATTATAATACTACTACTTCTACTACCACCAATTATACCATTCCCTAGCGAGGTGCGTAAAACCCAGCATCCAGCCTCCACCTTCTCAACCACTGGATGCACCCATTTAAACAACTCCCTCTCACTACCACCAACCCTTCACCACAACTCCCACCACTATACTGTATCCACACCATCCTAATACTACCCATTAATGCTCCTATCTCTGCTATTACCCATTAACTATTTTTCTCCATTCCTTTCTGCCCTTACACACTTCTTTTGCTTCCATTTAATTCATACAATGTTTTTGGCAAGCTCGCCTATTCTTTGCGCTCTTTATTCTCTTTCCTTTTACAATTCCTTCAATCATATTCAGCCAACTCCTTCTCGGTCTACCACTATTTAGTTTTCCATTCATACCTGCCTCATGTATACTCTTTGTTTAGCGTTCATTACTCATTCCTCCAACATGTCCAATCCATCTTAACGCACTACTTTTGTATAGTTCAGACAGTCTCTCCTTCACTTGGTACGTACCCATCACCCATTCATTGCTTACTCTACCACGTCTCTTAGGCAGCTCATACTTACTGCGCCCGTTTTACTCATAGGCTTCTTCTGACATACTCAGGTCCCACTGCCATATAAAACAGTTGGAACAAAAACACTATTTTACACAGCCTTCTTTGCTTCCACACTTAACTGTTCACATGCTGCCAATTATTCTCCTGCCTGCATTCACTCTGATTCCAATTTCACTATCTAATCGCTCATCATTGGCAAACATTCTACCAAGGTAAGCAAACTTATCCACTTGCTCAATTATCTCGCTATCCAACATCAGCTGACATATTTTCTTTTCACCTTTCCTATTGAAAACCATTGCCTTTGTTTTGCCACTATTAATTTTCAAATCCATTCTTTTACTCACTTATACAAATGTATTGAACATTCGTTGCATTTGACTCATTCTTTTAGCTACTAGTACTGCATCATTTGCATACCTCAACACCTTTAAATTTTCGCTACCTATATTTATACCACACAGGTCCTCACACGTACTATGACGGTAGATTCAGGGTAAACAAAATAATAATCATAACGCCAGCGTTTGCTCGGGCTCAGTAGTTACGGGGAGTTTGAGTGCGGGTGGAAAAGTCTGATGAGGGATTTTCTGTTTTGATACTGAAAGAGAATCACGTACCAACTTACGGTTGATGCGAAGTACAATAATAAACTGGGCGCCAGACGATTATGTAGAGAAAATAAAATCTTACTTACTGACGAGTACCTCGGGTCGAAATCGTCACAACCTTCTGTATCTCACAGCAACCTAAATGTTCAAAAATAAAATACTAATCTAAAGGTATAGTTATATGCTATTAAATAACAAATGCAAAATGTTGTTACCCTGTTTATTTTGGAGTATTATTATCATGTACGTGGTTGAAAGAAATAAAGACAAGTATTTTAATTTCAGAACCAAAAGTGATCATAAACGTAAATATCTTAAAGCATTGTCACTGATTTATAAAAGAACAAAGTTATATAATTAGCAAAATAAATGTAGCGAAACATTGCAGCACTTAGAAATTAAATGATTGTTCCTCGTTTCAGAATACTAATAAATAATTATCTAACTTTCGTTTAGTCAAATATACCGGGTATGTCTGGGTTCTCTAGAGAAACTAAACATCAGCTACTTAAATCAGAATTGGTAAAATAGGCGTAGCAAATAAAAGTTTAAATAAAAACAGTGCAGAAAGTTCATTAAAAGTTTTCGTAGATTATCCTATCTGCAATAATACGATATTTTAAACAATGTTTGGTTTTATAAAAGCACAGGATAGTGGTGTTGTGAATAACGTGGAAAGAGCTACATTAGAACATTTTCAACAAAGAAATTTCGATATTATGGGTAAAGGAAACAAGAAATTCTTTCTAGCATTTGCTTTATGCAACATATTTAAATGTAGAAATATATTTTATGACTTTAATAATGTTAATGTAATTATTTTTTAGAAAACATTCAAGAAAGATGATGGCAAAGATACGCTCAGGAAACGAAAA
>JAHWXV010071496.1:0-12574 GCA_024586415.1 Phrixothrix hirtus
CTTCCTACTAAAAGACCTAGACAAAGAATTGCCATAAGTGAGCAGAATGAAATAGCAGTTATCCGTAGTGTAACGGAAGATCCCCATATAAGCCAAAATTTGATTGCTAAAAACCCTGAACTAAGCCAGTCTTCAGTAAGTAAAATTTTACGTGCAAATAAATTTCATCCATACCATGTAATGCTAGTGCAAGCACTGAAAGAGCCTAATTTTGACAAACGATTAGAATTTTATAATTTTATACTTCAAAAAGTTCAAAACGACCCTGATTTCTTAAGCAAATGTATGTTTCAGATGAAGCAACATTTACAAATAACGATTGTATTAATAGGCATAATTCTCATTATTTTTCCCAAGATAATTCAAAGTGGACGCGAGTAACACACTTTCAAACAATTTATTCCTTAAAAGTTTGGTGTGGAATTTTAGGAGAGCGTATTAGTGGGTCGTACTTCTTTCCAGGGGTGTTAAATGGACAAATGTTTTTAAAGTTTTTGCAAAACAAGTTACCGTTATTTCTGGAAGATGTGGACCTTCATACACGCCAAAACTTGTGGTTCCAGTTAGGTAGTGCACCACCTCATTTCCATTAATACATCCAGCAATTTTTATCAACTGAATTTGAAAATAGATGGATATGAAGGGATTCGATTAATCCACGGCCACCACGAAGCCTCGATATCAGTCCTTTAGATTTTTTGCTTTGGGATGTGCTAAAACATCAAGTGTTTTAACTCCGTTTGCTAATGTTGATGATTTAAAGGAAAGGATTACAGAATCGTGTAGGTTAATAACACCAGAAACATTACGGCGTGTACAACGATCGCTTTTAAACAGAACTGCAGCCTGCGTAAGAGTCAGAGGTCAAAATTTTGAGCAAAATTTACTCTAGGTGTTTATTTAATAGATAATTAACATTTTTATTGATTTTTTCCAGTTAATTTCGTTTCCATCTTATATCCTACTATTTTACTCTTTATTAAAAAATTTTCTTTAACAAAGGTGAATACCAACAAATCAGGTATATATCTCTGTGTATTGGAATAGCGACCTATGAAAATGTAAATTGGGTTGCCTATTTGTGACATTCAGGGTCGTCATAACTCAGCAATAGCCCTGTATATGTTTTTGTATTGGAAAAGCGACCTAGTAGTGTAAATGAGGTTGTCTATTTGGGACATTCAGTACCGTCATTACTCAGTAATAGCCCTGCATAATATATTGCATTGCATTCTTTGACCAGCGACAAAAAATAACTCGACAGTGTACAAAATATTGCAAAAATCAAAACCGACACTTACAATCAACTAAGCTAAGTATACAAGTAATTTTAAGAAAATTTTATTTTGCAAGACATGTTTTGATAAAAATGTAAAATAAACACAAGTCTGGAGGAAAAGTTAAACCTACATACCGGAACTACCCTCATAGAGGTGACCTGCTTTTTCATTTTACGGTTTGGTTTAAAACTACAACATCTTCAAATTTTCGTTTGTTTGAATGTCATGGTTGAATCATTTGAAAGTTATAACAGGAAGATTAGTTTCCACTCTCTTCTTTAAAAGTCTGAATCAACCTTATTTCTAAACTCAAGGCACTAATTCATCTAATAAACTGGCCTTAATTTTTGAAACACTATCACTTTATAAATGAATTGTATTTTATTTTTAATCATCTTGTATTTACCAGGAAATAAAAATAAAATCAAAATAAAAAGTGTTCTAGCAACGGCAGGCAACCCTCACTGATTTGCAGAATTTCTGTTAAATTGTTTAATCGATAATATTAGAATAAAGAGCTTCTTTTTGTGTATAACAATTATGCCAGTGCACTCCTTATTTACGGAGCGAGCTGATAAATATAAAAGCACACAAATGCACTCGATATCCGGATCGTACAATAAAGATATACTCAGTGATATAGGAATTGCAACACCAAGAAGGAGTAGGAATTTCTTAATCAACATTGGTGCATCTGTTGGGCTGACATAAAGTAATAATTGATTAACGTTTGAGATCAAGTAGTAATGTGATAACCTCACACTTGATAGTTGTTATAATTTTTGCTAACTTTTTCGATCTGTGGTTTTCGTACGATTTGTTGTTCTTTTTCATTGTTAATTAACACTATTTTGGTATTAGTTCTTTTGTTAACGTGATTTGTTTGTTTGATCATGCCTGGAGTATGGCAATGAGGATATTACCGTCAATTAAGCGAATTTGACAGAGGTCGAATTATTGGTTTGCGCGAAGCTGGTTTTTCGTTTGAGGAAATTGCTGACTGTGTAAATCTAAATCGATCTGCTATAATGCGAGTGTATCATCCATAGTTTAAAGATGTCCAGGAACATCGCAAAAGAGGAACCTGGGCTTCAAGAAGAATGAATGGGCGTCAAGATCGTCGCTTAAGACAACTGGCAATTAGAGAAGGATTTTCTTCCACTCGGTGAGGAAGGTCGTCTTGTAACCCTAGAATAGTGTATCGCTGAATCAGAAGTTTTGGGTTAACATCATATCGTCCCCAAATTGTGTTTTCTTTGACTGCAGAATATTGTCAGCAACGGTTACAATTGTGCAATGAACGATCTCATTGGAATCTTGAATGGCGTCGTTTTGTCTTTAGTGACGAATCTCTATTTTATTTAGAAATGCAGGACGGTCGTAAGAGAGTCAGAAGAAGACAGGGCGAACAGGCGCACGTACATCGTACTATGGGTGTTATGGTTTGAGGTGCAATTAATTATGACAGCATGTCTCCCTTGGTGTTCATACGCGGCAATAAGACATTACAACGGTATATTGCGGAGGTGGTTGGAACACATCTTCTGCCATACCTACAAGAGCTTAAAGATCCATTATTCCAGCAAGATAATGCACGTCCACATGTAGCGAGGTTTTCCTTGAGCTTCTTTGAGCAGGCACAGATTCATCTTTTGGTAGAAAGTTGCAAAATTTGCAGCGTCCTCCTTTGACTTTGGAAGCCTTGAGACGTGAGGTGCAACTTTCATGGGAGGCAATATCTCAAGACGAGATAAACCACCTTAGTCAATCAATGTCTCGACGTGTAAATGAATGTTTAAATCAGAGACGCCCCACTATACATTATTAACAATTATTATAAAATTTTGTTTAAATAATAAAGATTTTCTTCCCAAATTTTGATCATTTATTGCTATAATATAGGTGAATATTCCTACCAAATGTCATCTGGAAATTCCAGCCCCTTCCTGGTGTTGAATTTTCTATGTCACTGAATATATTTTTGCCATTGTAAAACAGAAATTATTAACTAGTTCGATCACAAATTGCAGACAGCAAGCATTTCAAAGAGCGTTTATTAAGCAAGAAAACAACATTATTAAAAGTTCTGACTTATTAATAGGTGAACATCTTGCCTTTTCTCTGCCACTTTCATTAGTTAAATTTAAGAAGTGTTAGAATCTACGAGTACAAAGCATTGCATAAGATGCAGCTAGGCAGTTTCTTAGGATTATGTTGCTAAGATAGCCCTAAAACTGAAAGATGATGCATTTTTTTTGTTAACTTAACAATTCAGCGAATTTTAATTGAGCACTTTCTTACAATAAAGTTAGTTCTAGATGGTGAACTTTCATCGGTAGAGCAAAAGTTTTTAGAGATTTTTAGGACAACCAAGAGGCAGTACTCAACTCAATTATTACATACGGTGAAATTGTGAATGGATATTATGACCCTTCAGCTAAAACGGAGTCCTAGAAATGGTTCAGACCTGATAAAAACTGGCCAAGAAAGACAAAAATAACTAAGGCGACTAAAAAGTCCATAGCGAAGTATTTTTGGGATTTAAAACAGTGTCTTAGATTGGAAACTTCCTTAATACAAGATTCTGAATTTAATTACCAACAAACTCAACTTAATATCCCAATCCTTATTATAATGTAAAGTCGTGGCTACACAATACTATAAAAACTTTCTATTCTATAAAGAATTACGTAAGCATAGGATAAATGGAAAGTGCATCTACCAACTGTCCTAATCTCAGAATTTAGTCACAATTTGACACTTACTAAGTACTGTGATATTTTCGCAAAGACGCGATATTCATTTATTTTAGTTTTCAAAATATTTTTGTTAAGAAAATAGTTAATATTGTAACGAAACTAGTTAATTGTTTTAAATGTTTATTTATATTCATTAATATTACGATTCATGGTTGGCGAGTTGAGGTTCTACCAATACCTTTTCCTGGAAACATCGGACTAAAGTAATTAAATAAAGTATGAATATTACGATTGTTTATATATATATATATATATATATATATATATATATATATATATACACATATTTATTTCATAATACACTAACAACAAACCTTTATATTTCTATTTATGTACAAGAGTAACTAAAATGACAAGATTAAAGTTAAAACTAAACCAATGGAATTTAATCTGCTATTTATATAGATACAAAACATCTAGGAAGAGTCTAGAATACTAATCATAATAATGATGTAATACATTGCAATGCCATACCTTATTGCTGAGGTAATTAAATTGACAGATATCGGTTACCGCAATGCGGTATTTGTGATTACATCAGCTATTTTATTATAAGGAAGGGGCCAGACTATTCCAGAATGTTCTATTAAGATTTTATTCTTTCTGATTTTTTGTTACAATATTAAAATTGACTCAATTTCACACCAATTTTCTCACAGACATATCTAATTCTCAATACCTTGATGCTTTTTCTTCATACCTTTTTTACTTTCGCTTCAAAATCCTTTGTTTAATTGAAATTAGTTTTATTGTAACGTGATATCGAATTTGGCAACAATTATGTTTGCATTTCATGATTGTTTCTTCTGCTACAACACATTTTTAACAGCTTATAAATGGATAATAGAACGTTTTTAAAAAAAAAAGTATTGAAAGAATACAAAATATATTCATTCATTCTAATTAGTTTTAAAAATATTTACATTTGTAAATTATAAAAATTAGAAAATACAATATTTGATCCTATACACTTTCAAACAAATTTTTAGATATTCATAACCTTTTCGAATTGAAGCTTTCTAATTCTAAATGTACGTACATCTTAAAAATTAGTAGAAATTTAATTTAAATTTCCGTATACTAATTATTTTTAAATTATTCTTATACACGGTATTCTAGCAAGGTGATGATTCAATAAACGTAAAAGGAAATTAAAAAACTATATAAATTAACTTCTTAATTGCTTATTAACCCAATGTTTTTGTTACAGGTGGGTCCTAAATTGGTTTAAAGCTCCTTGAGTTACCTATAGGTAAGATTATATTTACTTACTACCATAACAGTTAGTTAATAACTTAATTAAAACTTTACCATGCTAGTCATTGCCATGAATGCATCAGTGTTCAGAATTCATTAAACATTTCCCGTCTTTTAAAAAAAATACGTCCTACTTGTGTTATTAATAAAATAACAATTTATTTGAATTAGTAAATTTCCATATTGTATATCAATTTTCTTATTAGTTTTTTGAAGAAAATTCAGGCAAACGTTTTAGTGTTTTATTAAACACAATTTCATGCTTGCTCAACCATATAATATATACCTCAAGATTTATTAGCCAACTTTGAAGTTTCATCCACCTTCTTATTACTTTCGTGAATTAATCATGAGTGTTTTTTAAAAGTAATTTGATTAAGTTGCTTATTTAGATATCGGTTCTTAATATCTGTATCACTCGTGTTTTTATAATTTTATTTAATTCCCAGTCACAGTTTATTAAGAACAAGAATCATTAAAATCAAAGTAGCTTACTTTTAAACCTTCTTTTACTCTATGTAATGGAATGGTACCTTTAATTGTAGTAGGAAAATAACTACTAAAAATTGCTGGGCTTTAACAGTATAATTTTATATAATGTGCAATTATGGTTTTAATGTTACTTTTGGTGTGCTTTAACATAATATCTTGTTATATTATTATAAAAGTGCCCTGATCTGTAACCGAACCGCTCGTTGGGGATGGCCTTAGCCTTGTCAAATGCAGTTTTCGGACAGTTCAGGATTATTCGCTCCTCCAGATTTCCCACACTAGATACCAGACTACTAAAGTGATAACTCTAAGGAAAAGATCGGCCTTTTCCATGTTCTGGATATAGATGGTATCTGCGATTTTCGAGGACGAAAAGAACCATAAAAATCGCAACATCGATGTTTATGTAGACGACGATCCCCTTCTGCAGAAGTGCTCTTAAGAACGAGTTAGGTATGCTAATGGACCGAGTGCTTTCCGTGGATTACACAATTTGATTTATTCGCGAATCTCACATTTATGTGGATAACGGGTGGCGTTACGCCCGACGACGATGCTAGTGTCCCGCTACCTTCTCGGAGGAGGTGGGGTCCGTGAAAAATTTTACCAGTACGTTCACGCTTTAGAAATAATCTGGAATAACCTACAAAAGGGTTAAAGTTTGGAGGGGATGCCAATGCTCCTTATTGTCCATCGGAACAGGGAAAGACGGTTCCGCGGCCTATAGATGCGTTGTCCTTAACTTGCCTCTTACCTAGTCCCCAAATATCGGTGTGAATTAAGACCCTGGCTAGACGGGAGGCAACTTGATAAACAAATATACCTTGAAATACAAAATAATCACATATAACTTATTCTGTTTAAAATGAAAGTCCAATTGGGGAATAGCTAGTTATCTATATCTAAAGAAATGGCTTATTCAGCATACATCAAAAAACAACAAAAGGACACACAGTGCTGCAAGCAAACTTTTCCGGCTTTTGAATGCGGCCGAATTCAAGAGTTACGGGGAAGACTAACCAATCTACTATAAAATGAACTTATTATCTAAATATTAAAGTCACAGCAAATAAAGGTATGCATCAATAATTCGGACAGGAATTATGTGCTGACAGGCTCCCTTCAAAACGGGAATAGTTTAATCTGGGTTCTACAATATTCGGCAGCCGGGACTATGAATTACACTGGATTCCCGCCGATACCGGTTAACATACGCCCTCACAGACAACCAATATTGAAGCAAAGAGTGTAATAATAAGTACAATTTTTGATCGACGCGTCACAGGGCTACTCGCTTACCCAAAAGCACCATAATCGTCGGCCGTGACTCTTATACGTTCTTGCGTTCGCAGTGGACTCACCCGTCCTATGAAGCTGCGAACGGGGTGGAAAAAGGCAGGTAGTTCCCTCAAAACCCACTAGTTGGCTTCTCAGGGACCGGGATATCGCCACACTTACTCCCACGGAAACCTCGCACTCACCCTTGAAACTTCAAAAATCACTCATACAGGACCGATTTCTATCACGTGCGACCTACGCGTGTTTTAAGGCAACATTACGGTGTTCTCACGACCAGTTACTACAAGTTATTCACATTCGTAATCCATAAGAGTGAAAATCGCTAACAACTGTCACTTTATTTTCTTAATTTTTGCCACCGAGGAAAAACTCATCTCTCTATTTATTTTTGTAGTCCTAACAACCATGCATTTACGGTAAACGTACTGCGGTAAATTTAAATATTGGCGCGGGACACCGACAAAACCTGAAAAACGTCGTCATTGTTATCGACAAGGCATCTAACTAACTGTATCTTTAAGCTATCTGTGAATGTCACTACCTTGTCTGTGTGATTGTAGATGAGACATGCTCATAGTAAATCAATGGCACGGGCGTTCCACGATTAAGGTTTGAATTATTTTTCAGAGAGAAATATCCTGAGTTTCGAGTGATTCAAGCTTCTTTATCAAGGTACGATTGCAGAATTCTTTCAGCCACTGTTTCTTAAACACGCGATCTGCAGTGTCGAGATAGTATTGCCGACGGCATATAGCTCGTTGTTTTTCTTCGACGGGGCTTTTAAGAAACTCCGGGAGACCTCACGCACTCGACTTTCTCCAAACGTTGGTCGCATGCAAATATACCACGCATGCGATAGTTGAGGCTAACGACCAATTCCTTCAGCTCATACACAGTGTGTATCTGCTCAATAGTCCTGCAGCTTTGTTGCAGGTAAGAAGAAAATGCGGAATATGAGGCGCGATAAGCTGCGCCAGCGGGCGTGTTTCTTCGCCTAAGAAAAAGAAAAAATGCGGTCAAGCTTGAAAATAGTAGCAATTTCGTAATATGAAGGACAATATTTGGTAGACGCACATAAAACGGTGATAGGTGTGCAAGCGAACTATTTTGAAGGCGATGTCATATATATTCAGTGACATAGAAATTGCAACATCAAGAAGAGGTTGGAATTTCTGGATGAAATTTGGAAGGAAGACACCTGTGTTATAGTAATAAATGATCAAAAATTGGAAGGAAAATCTTTATTAGTTAAACAAAATTTTATAATGATTGTTAATAATGTATGGTGCGGCCTCTGTGATTTACACATTCATTTACACGCCGAAGCATTGATTTAATAAGGTGGTTTATCTAGTCTTGGGATATTTCCTCCCATGCAAGTTGCACCTCATGCCTCAAGGCTTCCAAAGTCAAAAGAGAACGCTGCAAATTTCACAACCTTCTACCCATAAATGCTCAATGGGAGAGAGATGTGGACATCTTGGAGGCCATGGCAAAAAATGAATCATGTGGATGTTCATTATCTTGCTGAAGTAATGGATCTTCGAACTCTTGTAAGTATGCAGGAGATGTGTTCCAACCACCTTCGCAATATACCATTGTGGTGTCATATTGCCTCGATTGAACATCAAGATTCGGCTATAATCTATTCTAAGAGTTACAAGGCAACCTTCTTCACCGAACCATTGGTCACCAACTGCCTGAGTAGGGGAAAATCGTTCTCTAAATGCCAGTTGTCTTAAGCGACGGTCTTGACGCTCATTCGTTCTTTTTGAAGCCCCAGTTCCTCTTCTATAATGTTTCTGGCCATCTTCAAACCGTGCACGACACACTCACATTACGGTAGACCAATTTCAATTTACACGGTTAGTAATTTCCCCAAATGAAAAATCAGCTTCGCGTAAACCAATAAATCGACCTCTGTCAAATTCGTTTAATCGACGGTAATATCCTCGTTGCCGCACTCTAGGCATGATCAAACAAACAAAACATGTTAATAAAAGAACAACAACCAAAATAATGATAATTAACAATGAAAAGGAACAAAAAATCGTACGAAAAACACAGACCGAAAAAGTTATCAAAAAATTATGACTGACAAATGTAACGTTATCACATTACCACTTCATATCAAAAGTTAATCCGTTATTACTTAATATCAGCCCAACAGATCTACCAACTTTCATTAAAAAATTCTTACTCCTTCTTGCTGTTGCAATTTCTGTGTTACTGATTATATTTACGTTTTTTGCTGAACTGAATTTTGTAACCAAATCAGTCTCGTTATTTAATTATCATACCTCGTATTATCAATTGACTATTAATAAATTGTTAAAATGGTAAAAACTGTGCTTTTTTAGTTGTTTTTATTTAGTAGAGTGAAATTAAACGAGTAAAATAATATTCTCACTCAGTATTTCAAAAGCCTACTTTAAATACCAAGCTTTTGGCCGCAAAATACCAAGTGCGTCGTATAAGTAGGAATATAGTCGAAGTTACTTTCCACTCCTTATTCGATGGAATAGTAATCTACAGGATAATGGAAAACAGGAATTTATCGAAAAGTTCTGTGACAAAATTTGACTAGCATTTATAATTTCACCTAAAACTCTTGATTTTGTTGTTGAGTACATTCTAATGTTGGAAACTTGCTGTTAGTAGAAAAAGTACCATATAGAACACATTGAAATTGTTTATTTTTACGATCGTATGATCCCCACGCTCCGTTGAGTGCCATCTGAAAATGAACTTCATTCCGCGCTCGTTGCATAATAATATAATATCGTATACTTAAGATTTCTGGTTTTCGTTATGAGAGATTTGGAGAAGAAATAAAATTTATAAGATAATTAATTCCAACGATTTATCTTTTTTTAATACACTAATGTATAAGAAATTATATTTAAATATTGTTATCGTGATTATTTTAATATTTAAATTACTGCCTGAATTTGTATTAAAAGAGTGCCAGGAATCCAACGATTCTATACATTGCTTTGAAAAGTAATCACAGTTCGAAGAAAATATATATTAATTTTTTATCTTTCATTATTTATCACTCCAGTAAACCCTAAAGAACGATTATGTAATAATATAAATTTTCAACTATTTTGATTAATTTAACAGGCTATCGCATTTCTAAATTCTATATTTAAGAAAACAAAATATTGATGGACCTAAAAAGACTAAAGTTTTATTTACTGTCTGATTTCTGGTGACTCCCATATGTTATCCGCCCCTGATCTCCTAAACCAAGATATTGGAGTTTCTAGTTAATCTGGCGTGTACCGAGTCGCTCTACTGGTTCGCCATTTATAGCATTTAACGAAAATATTTAAAATAATTATATTAATACACAATAGTTGTTTAGGGTTTACTAGAGTGGTAAATAATAAAAGATAGAGAAGTATTACATCTTTTTTTTCATTTTTCAAAGCATGTCATAGGCTAAACTGGAAATAACGCAGGCGGCAAATACAATCACGAGTGTTCAACCATGGCCGGCAAAGCTAGAGAGAGAGAGGCGTGGTTCATCGGTACTTGCGAGGCTGAACGCTGTTAGGCTAAGATAAGATCGGTAAAAGGTTAGCGCCACATTTCTCAAGTCAATACTGCTATTTGGTATTGTTTGCGGAAACACCCTGTATGTCAAAATATTAAGACCTACTTTTGGAGTGGAGACAGACACTCTAACGATACTGCAGGTACGAGATCAAACTGAAAGAGAAGATATACTAAACCCAAAGTGCTCACTATTTTGACGGCTCCTGTATATTATGGAGTGCTAACTTTATTCTAGAATTAGGAGCGAAGCCCCCTATTTGTACTTTATTGATCCAGAACTATTTTTAACGGCCAAGCAAAAAGAAGACTATGAGGCGTTGAATACGCCCTGCATATTAAAATTAATGAGAATCGTTTACAAGAATCTTTAGTTGAATTTAACGTCGTACACAAATTTAGAGTGTAGTTTGCTGGAAATGCAGATATCAGAATTGACTACCCTGTATATTTTTGATAATTAGGTCAACAAAATTTGTGTCGTTATACGAGTTTTAAGTTTACTGCGAAACAAATGCTTTATAACTTTTCTTTGAATAATAAATTACTGGATCAGAATTGAATTTTTCAAACGCGCACGTATAATTATAATGGCAGGTAAAATGTATGAAATGAAAACACTGATTGAGCACAAAACACGTTATATAATTAATTGCTCAGTTTATCACATTCATACAAGTCTGATTAAAAATCAATGATAAATCAAAATATACATTAGTCAACGCAACCGAGGTTTGTATATAGTATTGAAGCAAAATCGGGAGGTCCAACAGGTCAGACGAAAGGGATTTAAAACTATTTTGAAAAACGAAGCTTCCTTACGTTAACGACATTAAAAGTTCACAAACATTTTATATACAAAAGAAAACATACGTTTAGTGGGTACCCTTTATGTGATTATTTCAATAAACAAATTAATTTAGCACAACCTAATAGCATGGTTAATTAATACAACAAAAATCTGGTGTAAGACAACACACGACTTTCTCTTACGCACATAGATAAGGAAATTGAGTCCACAAATGATTAAATTATTATTTAAGTTTATTTTGGAAACGATAATTGTAAGGTATGCCCCTCCAAGTTACTGGACACCAAAAACCCTGCTTAACTCCAGATATTGTCCCTGATAACTGGCTTCAACCCATTTTGCGAGGAAAAGCTCTAAGTTGACGGAAAAGATGTCAAAGACATAAGAACCGTAGCATGTTTCCAAAAAATTGTTAAACGCGTTTTCGAGAAAATCGCAAAAAACTTCAAAACCCCAGGAATAAAGTGGCACTTCCGATCATTCGATTTTAATTAAATTCTAGACATTTCATGTGCAGAAGATAAAAAACAGAAATATAAAATTTAAAAAAATTGTTTACGCTGATTTCGAAAAAATCTCGAAGAACCAAAAAATAACAAGAGTAAAGTGGCACTTTCGGTCATTAAATTTCAACTGAATTCTAGACATTTCATGTACAGAAGATTAAAAACAATTATAAAATTTTAAAAAAATCGTTACTGCCGATTGCGATAAAATCTCGAAGAACCAAGGAATGGCAAGAGTAAAGTGGCACTTTCGGTTATTGGATTCTAATGAAATTTTTACAGTTGCGTGCGAGGATGGATATAAACTTAAATATAAAATTTTGTTTAACTACGATTTTTCGTTTTCGAGATATCCTGTTCACACATACATACACACACACAAACAAGCTCGCATGCGTCCACACACACGCAAACACATGCACACACACGCACATGTGCATACGCGCACCCCCTCAGACACACACACGTACACATGTATACACGTACACACGTACACACAAACACACAAATACACACACACACACACACACACGCACACACGCACACACGCACACACGCACACACGCACACACGCACACACGCACACACGCACACACGCACACACGCACA